>PVJX010007005.1:0-44576 GCA_004027295.1 Dolichotis patagonum
GCAGTGTATAACAACATTAATAAAAATGAAACATTGGAGATATTATAAGACTTCAAAAGCAAGTAATAATCAAACCAGAGTGGGTATCTTAGTGAATATTTTCATCTTCAGTGTAGTTGCCTGTACTCTTAGACTTGATGCTATCAATCATAACAGATTTAAATAAAATCAGTCAGTACAAAGTAGCAATCTAACAAACCAGATTCAAATAAGATCAGCCATAATAGGACAGCATAAGTTATACAGGGCTTCAGATTAAGTTGATAGGAAATTAAGGATGATTACAATATTATGTTCTCTTATTTCTGGCCATGTCCTCAAGTCTAGTGTAAGTAGACAAACTGGAACAGCATGTAATCCATCCAAGCAGAGTGATGAGAATAATGTAGATTTGAAATCTTGTTACCCAATTAACAATATCCTCTGCCTTCCTTTTTTAGACAATTCCTCCCCTTTCACTCCCATAGGGTGCACTGCTTATTTTGGGTCCCACTGCCTCCCTATATAGAGCATTTCAGTGGACCCTATCTCCTGATCTATTCTGCCTGTGTTTCTCTCTGTCAGTAATTCGAGGCCCTCTATACTAGAAATTATAGCCAATCTTCTCTGCCTTATTTCTGCTATTCTGTTTTTCTGCCATTGGTTCTCTATTTTTCTGTTCCACTCTACTGTCTGCCCTGCTCATTGAGGCCTATCTGCCGCTGTTCCTGAAATGCTTGTATTCTTGTTCTCTCTCTCTAAAATGTCCTTCAGTACTTTTTGTAGGGTTGGATTGGTGGTCACAAATTCTCCCAGTTTCTCTTTGTCATGGAAGCATCTTGCTTTTCCATTAATTTCTAGAGAAAGTTTTGCAGGTTACATCAATCTGGACTGCAGGTTGTTCTCCTTCAGGGCTTGAATTATTTCACTCCAAGCTCTTCTTGACTTGATGGTCTGTGTCGAGAAGTCTGCTGTGATTTTGATGAGTTTTCATTTATAGGTGGTCTGTTTCTTTTCTCTGATGGCTTTTAATATTCTGTTCTTATATTGAATTTCTGGGATCTTGATTATTATGTGTCTGGATGTATCTCTGTTTTGGTTGTAGGTGGCTGGAGTTCTGTATGCTTCATAAATCTGCATATCATTTCCTTTTGTTATGCTTGGGAAGTTTTCCTTAATAATGTCTGTGAATAGCCTTTGTAACTGTTTTGGCTCCTGCTTCTTCATTCACATGCTTTATTCTTAAGTTATAGATCCTCTTGTCATCCTCTAGCCTTTGTATTGTTACTGCCTACTCCCTTGTTACTTTTAAGAGATCTTCCCTTTCATGATCACACACTGCAAGTATGTGTTCAATTTTTGATAGTCTATCTTTGGTTTCTTTCAAGTAGTTTTGCCAACTTTCTATGGAGTCTTTAGTTTCCTGATAATCTCTTTGAATCTGCTTCATAAATTCTAGGTTTTTTTATATTCTTCAGTGAATGTTTCTCTCCTTTTGTGTTCCTCCATTCTTCTGTCTGTGTCTTCTTGAGAGGTACCCAGCCTTTCTTTTATTAATCTACTTATCTCTTGTTTAACTTGAATTAATATTTCAGTTTTGATCTCATTTATGAGGTCCCAAAGATATCTCTTTATGTCCACTGATGCTGTGTTTGATGCTGCATGTTTGCTGCCCTCAATCTCTTTTGTATTTACCTCTCCTGGATCAATATTCTCAGGGTTGGGGGCTGGGGGTTTTTCCTTATTTCTCTCTCTTGTCATGTTTTTGGTTCCTTCCATACAAGTGTACAGTGTAATTCCCAGCCCCTTTTCTTGTTGGTTAAGGTTCTGCTGGAGCATGCAGGCTAGGGGCTTCTGCCCTCTGCAGTCTGCTGTCAGAGATTGAAGTTCAAGCAAGGGCAGTGTGCGCTGGCTCCTCCCTTCCAGGTCAGTCAACCTTTATGGGCCTTCACTGTGTCAGTGTGTGCCGTGCTCAGGGAATTAATTTGTAGCAACCCACTGGGTCCCGGTCAGGGGCACAGCCCAGTCCAGGCAGATGCCACCAATCTGAGTTAGGGCTGTCCTGCCCAAATCCAACATGTTGTCCAGTCGGTTTCCCATTTCCTGTGGGAGGGTCTTATTCCCATCACTCACTGCGTGTTGATACCGGTCCCTGAGAACTTCTGGGCTCCCTGACCTCTGACCTCAGCACGACTGCGGCGAATTCATGGTGCCTCTGGGTGGGTAGCATGCAGGGCTGGTTCTGGGTGAGCCATGTACAGGGCTGTTCAGCTCCTGTTCAAGCCAGTCACATCAGCGCAGTTCAGTTGGTCAGGTCGGTCTTGGGCAGGAACTCAGTTGGCTTGGCAAGAGCGCCATGCTCGCCGATCTTAGCTTCTCTAATGGTAGCCCTGGGACCTCATATTCGAGCAGTTTTTTTCACTTTAGTTTCTTCCTGGGTTGAGAGACTCCATCTCCCTCTGTTTGGGTCTTTCCAGGGTGTTCTATTCTGAGCTGTCTCTCTCAGAGCGAATCCCTATCCTGCTACCTACCAGTCTGCCATCTTTGGAAACTCCACAAAGCTGTCTTTCAAAATTGATAGAGAAATAATATACTTTCATGATAAAGAGCACCTGAAGAAATATATGACCACCAAACCAGCACTCCAAAAATTTCTCAAGGATATACTAGAAAGAGATTTCAAATTGCGAGCAGAAGGAAAACTAGGCATAATAGAAGTAGGAGGGAAGGAAAAAGAATTGACAACAGGAAAACAATGCAAGGACAGGAGTAAGTCAATAATAACCCTCAATGTGAAATTTCTCAATTCCTCAATCAAAAGAAACACTGACAGAACGGATCAAGAAACAAAATCCAACTATATATGGTATAGGGCACATATTTAACCAGAAACAAATCAATAGGCTAAAAAAAAATTAAAGGATAGAAAACAATATTCCATGCAACAAGAACCCTTTAGTAAAAGTAGCTTCCTTATTTTCAGACAAAGCAGATTTTAAGCCAGAATTGATCCAAAGAGGCAAACTGGTTAATGGGAAAATTCAACAGGAACAGATAACAATTATAAACATGTATGCACCAACAAATGTCATGTTCAACTTCATGAAACAAACACTACTAGACATAAAAGGTCAGATAAACATTAATACAACTATAATGAAGGACTTCAATATGCCACTGATCCAAAGAGATCAACTAGACAAGATATCAAAGAGAAATATCAAGGTTGAACCAAAGTTTCAAATGAAGAGATTTAATAGAAATATACAGAATGTTCCACTAAACATCAAAATACACATTCTTCTCAGCAACACATATAACCTTATCCAATATACTAGACCACATATTAGCCAATCATTATGCTTAAGTAAATGTAAAACAATCAAAATTATCCCATGCCTATTATCAGATCATAGAGCAATGAAACTAGAACTCAGTAGCAAAGGAAACCACAGAAATTATGCAAAGACAAAGAAATTTAACAATACCCTCTTGCATAATCAGTGAGTCACAGAAGAAATAAAGGAAGAAATAAGACAGTTCCTAGAATTAGACAATAATGCTAGTACAACATAACAGAACTTATGAGACAAAATGAAACCAATCCTGAGAGATAAGTTTATAGTTGTGAATATGCACAGCAGAAAAACAGCACCAATAATCAAACTATGCACTTCAAGATCCTAGGAAAACAAGAAGAATCCAAACCCAAAGCTGGTACAAGGAAGGAAATTATAAGAATCAAAGCAGAAATCAATGAAATGGAGAGTAGGAAAACAACCCAAGGAATCAATGAATCGAAACATGAGTACTTCAAAAGAATAAACAAAATAGACCAACCACTAGCCAATTTTACCAAAAAAATAAAAGGTGGAGAAAAGAATCAAATCTATGCACTTAGAAATAAAAAAAGTGAGATTATAATGAACACCACTGAAATTCAGATAATTAGCAGCTACTTCACAAATATGTAAAACAATAGATTGCAGAATTCAGAAGAAATGAATGGAGATTCATTCAAGCAGACTGAAAAGATATAAATCAATGAAGAAAAGCTGAATTCTACAAGAACTTAAGGGAAGATCTAATGCCAGCGCTCCTCATCAAAAGGGAAGGAGTACTCCTAAAATCATTACTGGAAACTAGGGTTACTCTGATTCCCAAACTAGAAAAGGATCTAACTGAAAAAATAGAACTATAAGCCAATCTATTGAATATAGATGCAAAATCCTCAACAATATACTTGGAATGACAATGCAACAAAACGAACAAAAAGATGTATGATATATACATCATGACCTAAGTAAGTAAGCTTCATCCCAAGGGTGCATGGATGGCTCAACACATGCAAATCCACAAATGTAATACATCACATAAATAGAAACAAAGACACAATTACATGATTATCTCAACAAGACACAGAAAAAAGCCTTTGGAAAAAATCCAACATCTATTCATAGTAAAACACTGTAGAAAATAAGTATAGCAGGATCTTATCTTAGTCTAACAAGGTATTTATGACAAAACTACTGCCAACATTATATTAAATGAGAAAAAATTGAAAGCCTTCCCTCTAAATCAGGAAAGGGACAAGGATGCCCAATATCACCACTCCTTAAAACATTAGCCAGAGCAATTAGGCTATAGAAAGAAATAAAAGAGATACGTATAGGAAAAGGAAAAAGTCAAATTATCACTTGCAGATTGCATGACTCTCTACCTAGAAGGCTCAAAAATTTCATCACAAAACTCTAGAATTTTAGCCAAATTCAGCAATGTAACAAGATACAAAATAACTCACAAAAAATTAATAACATTCCTGAATGCCAATAATAAACTCACTAAGAAAAAATTAGCAAAACAATACCATTCACGATATCATCAAGAAAAATTAAATACTTAGGAATTAACTTTACCAATGAAGTGAAAAATCTCTAAGAGAAAAACTATAGCTCTTAAAAAGAAATTTGAAGAAAACATCAGAATATGAAAATATATCCCCTGTTTGTAAGTAGGCAGCACCAAAATAGTCAAAATGGCCACATTTCCAAGACTAACACAAAGAATTATAGTAATTCCAAACCAAATGCCAATAGCATTTCTCATAGATCTAGAAAAAATAATCCTAAAATTTATATGGAACCAGAAGAAATCCAGAAGAGCAATAGCTATCATGGGTAACAAGAGCAAAGCAACAGGCATCACAATCCCAGATCTGAAGTTATATAACAAAGCTACTGTGACTAAAAACAGCATGATACAGGCAGAAACAGATGTGTGGATGAATGAAAGAGCAGAGGAAAAAGAAATAACCCCACGTACACACGGCTATTTGATCATTGTGCAAAGGGGCCAAAAACATACACTGGAAAAAAGATAGCCTCTTTAATAAACGGTGCTGGGAAAACTGAAGGAGCGTCATAATCAAGAAGAGGCACAAAGCAGTACTGGCAAAGTGGAGGCACATGAAGTAGTTTTAGCTCAATTTCTTGGGTATAACCTAGAAGTTAAATTGCTGGAATATGCAGTTTTGATGTCCCAGAAATTTAACTTCTAGGTCTGTACCCAAGAGAACTCCAAATCATTTATAGTAGTCCAAAAGTGGAAACAGTTAATTCTATCCACTGATGAATGGATAATAAAGTGCCGTCTAGCCTTCCATTGGAGCATTCTCAACCACAAGCAGTGATGAAGTACTGAAACATGCTACACTGCAGAGCCGTGAAATAATATGCTAACCCTAAAACACCAGTCACAAAAGCCTGGATAGTGCATGTTGTGGACACACAGTGTCCAAGATAGGCAAATTTGTAGAGAAAAAATAAATTTAGTGCTTAGGGCAGGGGGCTAGGAAGGAGAGTTCATGGCAGAAAGTACTAACGGGTGTGTGGTTTTTCTTGTGCGAGGAGAAATGAAAATGTTCAGATCAGATTAGATTTAGATGTTGATGATGGCTACACAACCCCGTCAACATGTGTATAGACACCTTCTCCTTTGGGATATATGCTCCCTTTAACCTGACGGGCTATTGCAATTGACCTTCCAAGTACGCCCTAGCATCCACTCACACTGGGCACCTCTGAGCACCTTCGTGCCAGGCGGACTTAGATTCTCCAGTTCCTCTTCTTGTCCTCGAGCTGGAGTGTGCACACCTTGCAGCATGCGTTTAACAGGCCACTCAAGGTGCCGCAGCAAGGACTAGGCTGACTCTATCTCCTTGTAGCATGAGAGCTGGTGAGGTATTTTTCAGGGGCTAGTGTTACTGTAACGTGAAAGTAAGCATCGTTCAAATACACATGAGGCAGGCTTGCTGTGCCATAAAGGTGGGAATGAGTGGTGTGGGTTCAGTGGCTATTCCACCCGGATCCAGCGACTTGCTCTTCCTCTGCCATGGTGAATATTGCAGTGGCAGTCTGTGAAGACCTGCCTGAGCCATCTCTAGCTCCCGAGTGGATAAGCCACCTGCTGAGAGCATGTGCTCGTCATGATTAGAAATATTATAATGTCATCATGAAATACTCTGTGTATGTAAAACCGTGGTTTCTTTCATGTATCATTTAACCATTATTTAAAGAATGTTGGTTCATGGTGAACTGTTTGTCTTTCCAGTACTTAATTGGACTTCATTTCATGGTTTAGAGCACTCCTTGATTTGACTTGTCTTTATGTAAAAATGATCAGCCCCATTTTTCCTTGCTAAGTGGATGGAACTGTGCAAATGTTTTGAGTAAATGATAAACTAAACAATCTTGCCAGGAGCAGCTACTTCCACAGAAGGCGACACACTGAATTATCCAAGCAAAATGGATGGTGCCAATTGCTAACTGATACTGGAAACTGGTAGAAGCTTCTAAATGTGCTTATTATCAAGCAATAAAAATAAATAAAAAAAGAAGGAAGACACAATAGCGAAAAGATGTTTTTAAAACCTTAAAATTGGTAGACACAAACACACTAGCAGTGGGCCAATTTATTTTGTATCTTTAATCTCAATTTTTGGGCACAGAGGCAATGCCCAATTTACATGCTCCACTGCTTGGTTTCCAAATTTGTTCCTTTCCATTTGGAACTTGCTTTCCTATAGAAATGTGTTAAAGTTGCTTATGTCTCGGGCCAACCCACAAGCAATTTCTTAATCCATAATGTAATTAAAACATACTGCATTTGCAATGAAAATTGTAGAAAATAGAACTGCAATTGTCAAGGTAATTCAAATAGAATAATAAAATTTAAAATGTATATTCCCTTACTTCTAAGGTTGGTTCCTGGGGAAAGTACATACAATTAGAATGGAAAAAAAAAAAAAACGTATTTGGAAACTTTGTGGAGATTCTGAAGCAAAGATATTAGCATTTTTTTCCTTGATTCTGGCCCTGTCTTGGTTTGGATTTTCGATAAATCTTGAGAAAAATTTGAGAGGTGACCCTTGGAAGCCAAGTGAGAAGATAGAAAAGCATTGTGGTTGGGATTAAAAATCAGAAAAACAAACCAAAGGTTCACGTGTTCAGAGGTGGACTTTTGGAAGGTGGTTAGGCCATGAAGGCACGCACGTCCTCCGTGGATTAGTTCAACACATAGACCAAGGTGTTGGTAGCAGGAGGTGGGGCCTTGGTGGAGGAAGCAGGCCACTGGCAGTCAGTCCGGAAGGTTTCATCGTGGCCTTCAGTCCTTTCCTCCCTTAGCACTCCCTGCTTTCTGCTTCTTGGCAGTCTTGAGGTGCGTGCCACTCCTCTATCACACCCTCTGCCATGATGTCCTGCCTTGGAGCAGCCAAACACAGACAGAAACCCGGGGAACTATGAGCCACAGAAAATCTTCCTTCTCATTTTTTTCAGGTAGTTTGTCACAGCAATGGGAAGCTGAGTAACACAGAAGGTGAGGTAGGGAGACAAGGACATCACTGCAAAGTGTCTCAGTGAGTGGGAAAGTAGGAATTAGTCCTACCAGAACTGCCCAAGAAGGTGCAAGGCACACTTCAGAGCAGTCACACAGGGTAATGAAACTGGGACACTGGTGCTGATTTCCTTTCCTTGTTGACTGAGGCCACTCCTATGCGTGCTGACTGCAAGGTACTATCAGCTTGCTCTGCACACAGACAGCATCAGCATTTTGCAGTAGCCAGAGAAACCTCCAAGATGCAGGTTGTCATCTGCATAATCCATCTGCCAATGGTCATTGGCACTGGCTCAGCACTGACAGAATAACTCTAACAGTGATAGCAATTTAAATAAATTGTTTTTAGAGCAGTTTTAGGTTTAAAGAAAAATTAAATCTCCTAATCTGCCTCCACCACATAATTTCTTCTATTATTAGCATCTTAGATTAGTGTCGTACAATGGCTACTGTTGATGAACCTGTACTGACCCACCATTACTAGCTAAAGTCCATAGGCCATGCTAGGGATCTCTTCACATTTAACGAGTGTATACCAGGAAGTACTCATCATTATATATCATATAATATCATCCTTTCCTTATTCTAGAAGTATCCTGTGTTTCCTCTATTCTTCCTCCTTCCTTGTGCCCATACCTTTGGAAACCACTATCATCTGCATAATTTTGCTAGTTGGAACTGGGCAGTGTGTGGCTTTTCCATACTGGGCTCCTTCACTTAGCAATATCCGCTTCAGTTTCTTTCATTTTTTGTGATTTGGTTGCTTGTTTCTTTTTATATTGCCAAATAATATTACATCATATGAATGTACCAGTTTGCTATTAAAAGACATTTTGGTTGCTTCCAAACTTTGGCAGTTATGAATAAAGCTTCTATAAACATTTATGTGTGGGCTTTCATGTACAAATAGGCTTTCAGCTTATTTGAGAAGATATCAAAGATCATGATTGCTAGATTTTATAGTATATTTAGTTTTGCTAGGAGTTATCAAGTTGTCTATCAAGGTGGCTGTACCATTTGCACTAACACTGGCAGTGAAAGAGAAGGCCTGCTGCTCACATGTGCACCATAGCTTATTGTGGTCAGTGGTCTGGGTTTCAGCTATTTTAATAAATCTGTGGCGCTGTCTCATTTTAATGCAATATTGTGATGATGAAGGATATGGTGTATGTACTCATACACTTACTAGTGTCTGTGTGTTTTTTTCAGTGAGACATCTGCTTTGTCTATTTGAGTGTTTTGTCTATCTTTTAATTGAATTTTTCAATTTGCTGCTGTTGAAACTTGAGCATTATTGTGTGCTTTGGATATGAGTTCTTTGTCAGGTGTATCTTGTACAAATACTTTTCTACACTCTGTGACTTCTCATTCTTTTTTTTTCTGTAATTTATTTCAAATTTATTCTAGCTTATATTCCCCTTCGCTTTTTATTTCATATTTTAATCTTTATTAGTAAATGGTTGAACTACATAATGATTACATTCATTGTAGGGAATTGGTACATGCACATCATACAACTGAATGCTTCTCTCTACCTCCTTTTATTTTGCCAATAAATCAGATTCATTTATTTATAATTTCTTATAAAGTTAACTTAGATAGATAGATAGATAGATAGATAGATAGATAGATTAATAGACCAGACTAATAGGCCAAAAAACATATAAAACACCTAGGACAATTATACTAAATCAAGATACATTTTTAGATATATTCTTCATCAGAAATTACAATAACTTTACTTGATCTTAGCCAAAAGACTGAGAAGATACTCTAACATTTTTTCAGTTCAATTTATCACTTTTCCTATTTATTGTTTTTGGAGAAGTATTTAAGAAGCCTTTAACAAGCCCAAGGTCATATCTTATATATTGTCTTCTAAGAATTACTTTTGCATTTGTAGTTAGCTCCATAATCCATTTGAGTTAAATTCTGTGAAGAATGTAAAGCCTGTATCTAGGTTCTTTTTTTCTTTTTTCTTTTACATATACTACTTTCCTCTGTTACAATATTGTATGATTTTAGGACTTTTGCTTTTTCATTTAAACTTTAGAATCCATCTATTGATACCCATAAAGCAACTTTTTGAAATGTTGATTAGGAGTCCAATAAATCTACAGAATGAGTTGAGAAGGATCAATATTAATGTTAAATTAACAATAACCAGTGCCAGTGGTGATGTTAATTCTTTTTATCGATGAACATGGACTATTTCTGTTTAGATTTTTTGTGATCTTTTTTCTACTAGAGTTTATCCCTGTAGTTAGAGGCCTGAATAGTCACTTTCCTTCATGTTGTAACTGTCTCAGCAGGAGAGAACTGTCAATATCTCATGGATCAAATCTCTGAAATCCTCTTCTGTTTGCAGCCAGAGAAAACTCTGTTGTGAAGTGCTCACGTGACCTGGTCACATCCACCCAGATAACCTTACCTCGAGGTCAACTGACTACCCAATCACCTCTGAAAAAACCCCTTTTGCTGTATAACATGAGGGTGATAGTAGGAAAAATAGTCATGAGTTTATTTCAGAATTCTACTTACCATGACTTTCTTCTAATAAAACTCCAAAGAAGTAACTGAGAGCAGAATAGTCACAATGCCAAGGTGCAGAACTCAATAGCTTTTTCAGTAATTAACTATAAAATATATTGGGAAAAGTTTTAGGCACAAAAATAAATGAAAAAATGAAAATCAGAGATAAAACTAACAAACCTGTTGGGACCTATATGGAATCTTAGAATATTCTATTTAAGTTAGAGAAAGATTGGACTGATGGACAAAGGTATTAGGGCAACTGGTCACCTATTTAAGAAAAAATACTAAATCTTTACTTCTTAACATATAGGATAATATAGCCTAGAACTTAAGAGATAAATGTGAAAAACAACAATGACCGGGCTGGGGGATTTAGCTCAGCAGCATAAGTGCCTGCCTTGCAAGCTTGCAGTTGTGAGTTCGATCCCGGTACCTATAGAAAAAAATGACAACAAAGTATTATCTTGAGAATCCTAAGCCAAAGAGAGTAGACAAGATTTTACAGTTGGAGGATGGACTAAAGATTTCTGAACAATGCAAGACACAAGGAAATTTTAACAAATCTAACTACATCAAATAAAAATCCCTGGACTACGAGTCCTCATGAACTGTGGTGGATTAACTAATGGTCAATTTGGAACACCCAGCTGAACTGAGCCAGCATGGTTCTGGTGTGGAAGGCCCACTTGAGGACTGTTGCCAACAGCATAAAAGCAGAACTGGAAGGGAAAGTGGGGTGCTGTTGCTGGAGAAGCTTGTTGTGCTGGTTTTCCTGATATGAGTGTGGCTATTCTCATCATTGGAGGAGCTCGGGTCCTCAGCGTTACTGAGGGTTATGGTTTGTGTCTAGATGTCCCCTAAGGCCTCATACACCTTTAGATGGGGCTTTGGGGGGGGTGTAGCTGAATTTAGAGTTTGTGATTGATTTGTAGTAAAGTGTTGGGATTAAGGCTGCTAGGATTAAGGATGGGTGATTGCTGGTCAACCCACTGATTGGATTGGCACTGCCCTAATCCCAGCAGTCTAGATAAGATAAAAGGGACAGAAAGAGACTTGTTTATCCCTTTTTGCTTGCTTGCTACCTTTGCTGTCTTTCACTTCCATGAATAGTTGCCCCTCTGCCATGTACCACCCTGCGTTGGAGCAAGCAGACTATGGACTGAAACCTCCACAAACTACAAGCTAAATAAACCTTTCCTCTTTTGACTGTGGGTGTCAGATATTTTGTCTCATCAAGGATAAAAGTAACCAAGACACTGAAGATGGCTGCTGTTCACTTTGAGGAGCTCTGCTCCCTACCTTGAGCATTGCTTTGTGGCTCCAGTTCAGATCCCTCAGCTGCTGGCACAGATCCTTCATCCTGCTGGTGTAGATTTTCTAGCTTCCACCACTGACCTTTGGGCCTTCCCAGTGTGGATCCTTGGTACATATTTGCATGAGACATTGTCGTGGGCTCTAGGTGTCTGACTGAACTTTTGGAGGACTGTGCTTCAGCTGGACTTGTTCAGGATATTGTCATGGGAACCAGGTCTTCAGCTGGATTCTTCAGATCTCTAGCATATAAACAGATCTCTTGCATACACCTACATTTGACATTTTGGGTGAATATTATAAAATAATCCTACAAATTATGTCATATATTAAATCTAATCATTTGCAAACTCTGACCACAACACAAACTAAGTTTAAATGCAAGGAAAAAACTGACTGAAGCTCCTAAAAATTGTGCTCTCTGCTGATCTGTGGCACACAGGTTTTTGTGGAAAAGGAAGAGATGCATAAATAGGTACACCCAGGTGTAAAGCATCCTCAAAGAATCTGAAAGGAAGGAGACAAAATAATTGCTACTGTTATCCACAGGAAAGCAAGCCAAAGGCAGCTTTGAAATGTTTATTTCTATATCACTTTTACGCAATGTAATTATTTCTTTATATCCAAATTACACTTATTTTTAATTTTGTTGGTTTAATTTTTTTCATAAATAATGTACTGAAAAAAATAATTTTTAGATATTAGAGTTAAAATTTTCCTTTCACTAAAAATAATTCTTACCCACTCCTACTTTCACAAGATAATAAATTTTGTGGGTGAATTTTTATAGTTCTTGCTCTCTCATTGCAGACTTATTTTTAGATCATTTTGAAAAGAAGTGTAAGTAAAAATAAGGGGAAAACACATAATCCTACAGTGTAAAGCATAACTAGTTTAACTTGTACTCAAATGATTTTCTATACACTTATATAAACGTAGTGCTATAGGATGCATAATACTGTATGAGCTTTTTCATATCAAAATTTACATTTAAAACCTAATCCACGTAAATAATTTTTTACTTATACCATGGCTATTGAAGGCTGGGATTGCACACAATCCATAATGAAGTGACATTTTTAATATTTGAATGTTCAGATTATTTCCATTTTTGATGATCATAAAGTCAAAGAACAAATGACCAACAGAGAAATCTGTATGACAAATAAAGAGTTGATATTCATTGCATATAAAAATGCTTGGAATTTAATAAGAAAAAAATTTTAAATTTCATTGTAAAATAGAGAATATGAATAGTTTTGAAGAAAGAAAATACTAATGGTCTATAAACATATGAAGAGATGACTATTAGCCCAAAGAACGGAAATTCAAGCAATGGTAAGATGTCACTCTTGTCCAACATATTTGCTTAAAACTGAGATGACACTGCTCTGCCAGAGAGGACCTAGGGGAAGAGAACTTGCATTTATCACTCATGGGACAAGAATAACTGCCACTGTTTTGGCAAAGTATCTGGAAATATCTATTAAAATGTTAAAATAAGCATAGCCTTTGCCCTAGCAACCTCACTTCTCAGAATTTAGTCTATAAAAATAAAAGCTACAGGACATGAGGATGTCTAGTACAAGGCAAAAACTACAAGATTTATAAAAGGTGATCTGTAGAAAAGTATGCATGGTTTAATCCAGTTTTGTAAAACACAAACACAAATACTTTGTAAAACATTATACATGAGGAAGACCTGGGAACTGAGCACCCCACCACCAACTGATGCCTGTCTAGACCTACGCTGAGCCAGGAAGAGCCAGAAGTGTGTACCCAATCCCTGTCCCTGAGTTCTGCACAGCACAGGGCAATAGAAGTGACCACCAGCAGGCTAATATGATTGAAGAAGAGACCACAACTAGGAGGAGAGTTTTGCTTCAGGATCAAAATGATGCCCTACCACAGAGACCAGGTGAGAGACGGCTTTGGGAGTTAAGCTTGGAATGTGGGGAGCTAACTAGGAATCTCCTGAGGTCCCCTGGGGCTGGGGCTTGGACAGGAAGATCAGAGTCTCTGTATTCTGCTGGGGGAGGCCAGGTTCGGTGGGAGTAACAAGCAGAGGGGGTGGGCCTGGAGAAGAAGGCCTTTCACCTAGTGGTGTGATTGATATCTGACATTGCTTCTTCCATCCAGCAGAAACTAGTGTTCTGAACTACTGTAGATCAATATAAGAGTGGTCTAATTGTCTTCACTTAAATCACAGTTCTCTTTATTTTAGCTAAGAGTTGTTCCAATTTTAGTACATCTGCTGCCCAGTGAGCAGACATGATTTCTTCCTAGAGTTTGTAAATAACCAGTTCAAATCTGATGTCACTGATGTTGCTGAATTTACTACTATAGCCAAGTTGACAGAGTGGTGGCTGGCAGTTGCTTTTCTCTCTGTGCCACTATCCAGATTGCCTGGGAATTATAAACAATACTGAAGAACAAGGCATTGGCTACATAACTGGTAAAGCCCAGAACAAACAAACAACAGAAGCATGAAAAGATAAGGTAACAAAATGCCACCCAAAAGCCCTAAACCCTCAAAAGCCAGTTTGAGGACACTAAGGTGGAGGAAATCATAAACTGTATAGCAGAAAGGTCTGTATCCATGGTCTCATAGGCTGTACCACATGATCAGATGACATAAAAAGTGAAGGGTAGGGTCTGGTTTATGGATGGTTCTGTGTGTTATGCAGGCACCTCCTACAAATGGATAGCTGCAGCAGACAGCCCCTTTCCAGGACATCCCTGAAGGACAGTAGTGAAGGGAAATATTCACAGTGGGAAGAACTTTGGATAGTGTACCTGGTAGAATATTTTGTCTGAAGAGAGAAATGGTCAGATATGTGACTGTATAGCAATACATGGGTTATCGCCAATAATCTGGTGAGATGATCAGGACCCTGGAAGGAGTATGACTGGAAAATATTGGTGACAAAAAGATATTTGGGGAAGAGGTATATGGATAGACCTCTCCATGTGGGCAATGGATGGAAAATACTTACATCTCACATAAATGCTCACCAAAAGTGACCTCAGCAGAAAAGGACTTTAATAATCAAGTGGATAAGTTGACTCATTCTGTAGATAGCAGTCAACCTCTTTCTTTGGCAACCTCTGTCATTGCTCAATGGACTAAAGAATAGAGTAGCCCTGGTGGCAGGGATGGAGGTTATGAATAGCCTCAGCAACATGGACTGCCAGCAACATGGACTGCAGGTTGGTCTGGCCACAGTCACTGATGAATGCCCAATATGCCAGCGGTAGGACCAACACTGAGTCCCTGATAGGACACCATTCCCTGGGTGATCACCCTGTGACTTGGTGGCAGGTTGATTGCATTGGACTGCTTACATCATGGAGAAGACTATAGCTTTGTCTTCACAATCCACAAGGGGATATGCCCTCCCCACACATGTTTCTGCCAATACCACCATACATGAACTCATAGAATGCCTTATTCACCATCATAGGATTCCACACAGCTTTTCATCTGGCCAAGGAACACATTCTATGGCAGAGAAATAGGGCAATGGGCTCATGATCATGGAATTCACTGGTCTTATCATGCCCTTCACCATCCAGAAGCAGCTGGGTTGATAGAAAGGTGGAATGGCCTTTTGAAGACACAGCCAGCTAAGTGGCAGTATCTTGAGGGCTAGGGAAAGGTTCTCCAAAAGGCTGTTGATGCTTTGAATCAGTGTCCATTATATAGTACTATCTCCCATAGCCAGCAATCAAGGGCTGGAAGTGGGAATCATATCACTCACTATCACCCCTATTGATCCACTAGCAAAATTATTGCTTCATTTTCCTGTAGTCTTATGCTCTGCCTCTGAGGAAATAAACCAAAAAGAGAGTTACATTGTTAGCAGGGCTGATTTTCCCAGACTATCAAGGGGAAATTGGATTAGTACCCTATAGTGTAGGAAAGGAAAAATATACTTAGACCCTTTGGAATGCCTCATAGAATTACCATCCCTGTTATTAAAGTCAGTGAGAAACTACAACAACCTAATTCAGGCAGAGTGACAAATGGTCCAGAACCTTCAGGAGTAATGGTATAGGTCACCCCACCAGGAAAAGAGCCAGGACCTGTTGAGATATTTGCTGAAAAGCAAGGAAATACAGAACAGATATTAGAAAAAGGTAGTTTTAAAAACCAGCTATGACCCTGTGATCAGCCAGAAATGAGGACTGTAATTGTAATAGTTGTCTCCTAATGTTTCAGATGTAATATAATACTGATAGACTTAATATTTGTTAAGTTTTATTAAACCAATGTTATAGCCTTTGTTCAAGTTATGAAATGTTAGAAGTAAGCATCACCCCAGGAAAATTTGCCTTCTCTTCTGCAGAGGGAATTAGTGCATTTCCATTTTGTACACAGGAGAGTTATAACATGGCAAGTGTGATTTATAGGCTTAATAAGTCTATGGTTTTAGGAAATGTGTCTGGTTGTCAAACTGATAAGGGGTGGATTGTGATAGTTAACGGACTGTGTAAATGAGTAAGAAATGCCCAACTAAACTGGGTCAGCATAGTTCTGGGTGTGAAAGACCCATCCTAGGAGGATGGTCACCAGAATGGTGTAAAAGGGAAATGAAGAAGGAAGGTTTGTTTCTGTTTCTTCAGAGGAACTCCAGTCTTCACTTTCACCTTGGACAATGTCTCCTGGCTTCCGGGACGACCTTTCAGCCTCCCAGTATAGACCTGTCAGCCTGTTCCACTGCAAACCTTTTGGTCTCCTGATATGAACTGTCACAGGATACTACACTGATCTCCAGGTCTTTGACTGGATCCTTCAGATCCCCAAGTGTACAGGCAGTCCTTTAATACTCTTTCGCATCTGATTCTGTGGGAAGCCATTACAAGCCAATCTTGCCAATTCTTATATATTTGTATAAGTTGCATTGTAGTTGTTTCTCTAGTAAGCACTGATGGATACATACATGTTTACAGCAGCACAATATAAAATAGCTAAATCTTAGAAACAGTCCATATGGCCATCAACAGATGAATGGATAAAGAAAATGTGGTGTTTATACACAATGGAGTACTATTCTGCCATAAGAAGAATAAACCTGAGTCACCTTGAGACCATAATTTTAAGTGAAACAAATCAGGCACACAAGCTTAAATATCATATTGTTTCTCTTGTATGAGAAACCCAAAGGGTAAATAAGGAGCAAAATGGTAGATATAGGGAAGTAGGAAGAATGTGTTCAAATGGGAAAAGGGACAAGAGAGGGTGAGGGTGAAGGGAAGGAAGGGAAAGGGGATTTAAAAAGAGATTGGAAGGAAAAAATGGAAGTGAAGCTTTTGCAAATTAAGAAGAGAAGAAAGGTTGAAGAGAGGAAATAGGAAAGAAAGAAGAATTAAGATATACTCTGTCCAAGGACAAATTTCCTATGATGAATGTGATCATTATATATAGAAAATATGTACTAATAAAAATTTAAAATTGAAAGAGATTCCTATTTCTGGATAGGCAGAACCAACCTAATCAAAATGACCATACTATATTTCCAAAACTGATATACAGATTTATTGCAATCCCAATCAAAATACCAATGTCATTTCGCACAGAGTTAGAGAAATCAATTCTAAAATTTGTATAGAATAAGGTAAGATCCAGAGGAACAAAATCAATACTGGGTTACAAAAACAAAACCAGTGGCATCATAATCCTAGATTTTAAATTATACTATAAAGCTACAGCAATTAAAAAAACATGACATTGGCACAAAAAAGGGCATGTGGATGAATGGAGCAGAAATGAAGAAGCAGAAACCATCCTGGGCACATAGTTATTTGATGTTGATGAAGTAGTTAAAAACATACACTAGAGGAAAAATAATCTCTTTAATAAATGGTGCTGGGAAAATTAGATGTCTATATGCAGAAGATTGAATTCATATCCATATATCTCACCATGTAAAAAACTAAAATAAAAATGGATCAAAGCACTAAATGTTTAAACAGAAGCATTAGGTACAGCTTTTGAACACATAGGCATAGAGTTTCTTAAGAGAACCCCAATGTCACAGGAAATAGGATCATACCAAATGAGATCATATAAAATTTTAGAACTTCTGTATAGCAAAGGAAAACAACCTATATGTTAAAGAGACAATCTACATAATGAGAAAAAAACATTTCCAGCTATTACATAGACAGCAGACTAACAGTGAGAATACAGAAAGAACTTGAAAAACTGAAGCCCCCAAAATAAAATATTCAATCAGAAAATGGGCAACTGAAATGAATAGAAACTTCTCAGAAGTAGTACAAATGGCCAATCAGTTCATGAAAAGAACTGCACATCATCCCTGACCATCAGAGAAATTAAAATTAAAGCTACAATGAGATACCACCTTATTAAAGAAAGAATGGCCATCATCAAAAAATCTGATAACAACAAATGCTGGTAAGGGTGTGGGGGAAAAAAGAAGCCCTTCTACATTGCTTATGGGAATGTAAACTAGTACAACCACTATGGAAATCAGTGGAGAGATTCCTCAAAAAACTACAAATAAAAATTCCATTTGATCCAGCAATCCTCCTTCTAGGCATCTTCCCCAGAGTATTAAATCATATTAAAAGATTACATTAATATCATGTTTATAACAGCACATTTTATAATAGACATGTATTATAAATCATGGAAATAGCATATACATCCATTGACAGATGAATGGACTAGGAAAATATATGAGTGGAATAATATGCTGCCATAAAGAAAGATAAACTCAAGGCATCTGTAGGTAAATGGATGCAACTTGAGAAGAAAATGTTAAGTGAAATAAGCCAGACACACAAGCTCAAATACTGCATGCTTTCTCTTACAGGAGCAACACAAATTTATATAAATATACAAATGTAAAGCAAAACAGAAAAAGTTCAAATACTTCCACAAATTGCATATTTCATTGTTTCAAAAAATAGTTTAATAAATATGCTAATTTGTTTCATTTATACTATACTTTATCATAGGTTGCTGAAAAGAAAGTTTTATGTCATTATCTTCATTTTTTAGTAAGAATCACTTTGATTTATGTATTCTACTCTGAGCAACTACTTTGAAGGTAATGATACATGGTGTATTAACTATTGTTGTTATTCTTTTGTTATAAAATTTTGTGGTTTTTTCATAATATAAATAAAATTGTCTATCATTACATTAGCTTCTGGTCATATGAGTACAATGAAAGGTTTGGAAAAGGGCACACTTGCCCTTTAGCTTTGAGAGGTGGTAGCTTCAAACAGGCAAAGATAGATGAAGGTGATGAGAATGGATATGATCGTGGTCACAATGGTAATGGAGAAGATGGGGGTGGAGATGAGGGTGATGGAGAGGATGATGATGGTGATGATGGTGATGCAGATGCAGTGATAAGATGATGGTATGGAGACAATGATGATGGTGATGAGGGTGATGGAGATAAAGATGATGGTTATGGAAATAGAGATGATGGTGATGAAGATGGAGATGATAGTGATAGAGTTGATTGTGATGGAGATGAAGATGATAGTGATGGAATTCATGGTGACGGTCATGATGGTGATGGTGAGAGTATTAGCCAAGTTTCTATCATCGTGACAAAATACCTGAGAAAAAATTTAAAAGAGGAAAGAGATGTGTTGGGTCATGGTTCCATGGATGCTGGCTCTGCTGTTTCTGGGTCCATGGTGAAGCAGAACATCACAGTGGAAGCAGTGGAACAAAGCAGCTTACTTCAGAGCAGACATGTTGCAGAGCTTGTAAGGAAAGGCAGAGACAAGGTATGCCTTGGCAGGGCACCCCACAGTGGCCTACTTCCTCCAGCGAGGGTCACCTCCTAGCTTTTCCACCACCTCCCAACTGTCCATCCAGTGATGAATCCTCTAATGGATTAATTTTAATTTTAATTTTATTTAATTTTAAATACTTCAAATAGCCATATGGCTTGTGGCAATCATGTGAAAGAACACAGCTCTAGGTCATGGCTGCAAACACCATTTGTCCCTTTGGCTTCCTAAAGAAGATTCACCAGCCATCACTTCTCACACCCTTTACAGCATCTAGAGATATTTTTTAAAGTTTTCTTCCTGTAATACTAGGTGATGCAATATGATCAATTCCATTTGTAAGTATAAAATCAAAATTCTAAAAGAACCTAAAAGGTTAAAAAATTATACAAATATCTGAACCTGTATGGCCTCATCTTCAGGCCCTTCTCTCAGTAACTGATGCAACTAATGAAAATTGACAGAAAACAAGCAATTTATGGAACAGATATTTGTTTTACAAGAACCCCAGACAATCAAGAAATAGAAGAAGAACTAGCATGAAGAACAATAGTAAAATATTAGTAAATGCAATTTATGATACTTAGTTGGATCCTGGATCCAAAATAAAAAAGTCAGCTGTGAAAGATATAGGACAAGTAGGAGAATTTGAATCTGGACCACACTATTCAGAATATTTACTTAATAGTATTTTATTAATGTGTATTTTCCTTCCCAATATATTAAGCTGAGTTCAAAGCTTAATTTTTCATAAATTTACAGTCTTAACTTTTGAGACAAACCTTAGCATGTCAGAATCAGAAGCTTGGAAATCTCAAATACAAATTGATTACACTCGTGGTAATTTTAGTCAAACATTTATGTAGAACAAGTGGTCTTTAAGGATTGATGTTGTACACACACCCTAAGAGGGACCTCTGGCGGGTACATGCTTTAATCATGGGCCACTCTGAACTACTGAGGATAAAGGAAAAGAAAATGTACAAAGGTGCTTCCTTCCACTTGTATCACTTAGGACTCTTTTCTGTAAATGATAGAATGCTTGGCTGAAACTGGATTAAAGAGGAATGGGAATGAAATGACTGAACTATTAAAAGATCTAGACAGTGACAGGCAGGTTCCAATGCTCAATGTCCTGAAGGTTTGTTCGATGTCTCTCTGTATCTCAGTTCTGCCTTTTCACACAGGGGAGCAAAGTAGCTGCAAAGCCCAGATGTTACCCTGTCAGTGCCAATCCAGTGTGGAGGAGCAAGAGTTCTTCCCAGAAGGGCCAATCACTGCCAGGGAAGGAAACTGGAGGACTCACAGGTGTTAGGATCACCCTCGCCACTCTGAAGCCTCATTCTCTGAGAGCTGGGCTGCAGTGGGTCCCAGAGCATGTGCTGAGCAGAGGCAAGAGCCTAACTCCACTGGAAACCATTCAGGTGACTTAATGGAACCAGGGCATGGAAGAGTGTTTCAAAGAGGAAGGAAAGATATATCTCACTCTTCTTTTTATCATGGAAGACATGTGGTATGATCAGAATATTTGATGAATGCTTAAATTTCAAAAATTTATCATGATGAAAGACACATTGCCATTAATTTCCCTCAGAATTCTAACCCTTGATAGGGAACACACATATCCTATTACTCTCGTCACTTTCTGAAGGTGTTCTGGAAGTCTTTTTTGTGAATATCTTTACAAGGTCTTATGGATCATCCCAAGGCTCTTGAACCACATGGTTAAGTATAGTCACAGCAATGACCCCACTCCACTGGTACCAAATTCCATTTTTGTTACTTTTCTCTCATTGTCAAGACAAAATACCTGATGCCCAAAATGAAGGAAGGAAAGTTTTATTTAGCTTACAGTTTTTGAAGGTTTCAGTCCACACTCAGTTGGCTCCAAGGCAGGGTGGCATGGCTGAGCGGCAACCATTCATGGCAGCCATTCACGGTGGCCATAAGCAACAAGAATGAAAATAGCAAAAAAAGAGAACACATGCCTCCTTCCCTCCCTATATTGTATGAAGGCTTTCTGCCTCTGGGCGGGCACAGCACTCACATCGCCAGGCCCAGCTCTAGACAATGAACCAATCACAAATGCTGGACTCAGTCACCTCCATGACTGCATAAGCTTTGGGGGGACATTTAAACAAACCACAACACTGGATGTGATTAAAGAATATGGAGAATGCTGCTTCAGGTTCATAGAAACATCCACCTATTGATAAGAACTGGCACTATGCAACTCTGGGCTCTTCCCCAAAGTCAAAATGATCATGAAAGGTAAACAGTTTGAGTCAGTTCAGGGCATCAGGAAGTCATGACAGCATAACTGAAGACACAGAAAAAGCCCTTTGAGAAATGTTTCAAAAAGTGGCAAGAATGATGAGATAGTTGTGTCTGAAGCAAGGGGTATTACCATAAGCAGAACTGATGGAATGTGTCTATTACTGCACTAACTTTTAATAAAATATTAAACATCCACTGTATCATTCAGTCACATCTCATAAATTTGAAATAAAATATCATTTTCTGATTCTTATTGTTGGGAATCTCATCTTGTTTCTGAGCATCATGGCATATACTATTCGACAAGAGTGTTGCACTTTTCAGTGTAGACCAGTGGTGCTTGTGTGCCTCCACTGTGAGCCCTAGTCTCACGCATCTTCTAGAAGCTCCTTTTGGGTGCCTCCTGGCTGAACAGTGGGTTTATGGCTCAGAAAATCTAGCAGTAGAGCCCATTATTGTGGGCAGTCATGACTCAGTCCCAGTGAAGACCTTAAGGGGAAGGTAAGAACACACCTCAGACTGTGCTGTCCAAGGGTCAGGAAGTCCAAGGGCTTTAGCTTAATGATTAGAGGTTATTCCAGGGTCCTCAGTCTCCTGTCACTTCTGGCCCATGCCTTGTGTAGCGCAAGCTCCAGGAAACTTTCAGCTGAAGCTTGGGAGGCTTCTGTATGGTTTCACAGTGAGCATTGCCTCATGAGGTCTGGGTACGACGGGCACCAACTCAGCAGCTGGACAAGATGCTGCAGAAACAGCAGATAATGAGCTCCCCCATCGTGAGGGCAGGGCTGGAGCAGCAGAGACTCCGCAGTTACTGGAGTCAACATCGGCACTTGCCACCATAGTCACTCTACGGCTCAGAAGGAAGTACCTGTATCCATGGTAACAGGGAGGACGTTCAGGTCCCTTGAGAGGTGGGAACATCTTTCATAGGTCCAGAGGCTGCATAACTCACAAGAAGCCTAGCAGGCAGGCTGAAGGGCAGAAGATGGCAGCGCGGCTCTGGCTGTGCACCCTGAGCAGTCCTGGTCGCCCCTCATGAGAAGCCTGAGCGAGGTCCTGAGTGACGTTCCAAGTATATTCACCTTCTGGCTGAGTAAGATTAGGAAGAGGACTTAAAGCAATGAAATACAAGGGTATTTCGGTGGGAAGAAGGGCCAAGAGTAAGGCATTCTTACATAATCTGGGCCTAAAAATGATTTGGCAAAGGTGCATTGGGCCTCAGCAGGCCAGTGCAGAGGAGCCTTGGCTTCTCTCTCTCCCTTTGACATTAGAAAATCACAGACTGCAAGAATAAAGGCTCTCCAGGCAAAGAACTGTTTAAACCTCACGTCTGGTGCTAGCTGTGGGTCTTTGGGCGGGTCGTTCCGCTTTGAGCTTCTGCTGTCTCATCTGAGTAATTGCGATGCAACATCTCCCAGGATTGTGTTGACAGCTTATGTAAAGTGCCCCCATTCCAAGGACTCAGTCACTGAGGGGCGTATATTGGGCCAGGCCTGCTATTTCTAGGTGGGGGCACATTGCCTGACATGTGACATTATGTGCTGTTTCAACAAAACCCAGGGAAAAGGAAAGACACAAATACAGGACAAACCAACACTTACAAAACAGACATGAAGGTATTCAAGAGAGAAAGCCAACTGTGGCAAGCTATTCATAGAGAAAGTTATTAATGTACATGGAATGTATCCATTTTCTTGGTGTGTATGCAATTTTACATTCTCCCTAGAGAGATGCTAAATGGATGAGATGGGAAAGGCATGAAAGGCCAAGAGAAAGCTATTCTGGGTGAATCTTTTTCCCACCCATCCTGAGCAACTTTAGGAACTGTCACGGCCTGAGTCAGCGAGCCAGCTCAGCAGGACTTCCATGGGAACGTTTTTGGCTGAAGCCACAGAATCTTGATTTTGTGCCCCAAAAGCGAGAGTTCTGAAGGTTTATTGATAGAAGATAAAGGAAACAGCAAACAGGGCTATCACAAAAGACAATGGAGGCCTGGAAGTTAGAATTCAGAAAGCCACGTGCTCCAGAAAACTAGTTTTGTGGGCCACCTAGTGTGGATTTGTCTGGGTGGGTCATGGAGGAGTGACCTGGAGGTTGATATGTGGGCCTTGTAATGGTTGATACATTGTATCAACTGGAGAAGTTTAGAAGTTTAAACCGAGGAACTCAGCAGGGGCCAGGGTCCTCACGCGGCAAACATCCTCATCCTATGCAAGAAGAGGGCATGGAGATGGTATGAGTGCTACACCCGCTCGGGACAGGTAGGTAGCCTACATACAATACAAGGGGGGAAAATAGGTTTGTTCTTCCCCTTTTTGCTCTTGTTGCTTTTGCTCCCACCTACTGCCATGAACCGTTGCCCCTCTGCCACACCACCCTGCCTTGGAGCCAGCTGATGATGGACTGAAACCTCCATAGACTGAGCTGAATGAATTTTTCTTTCCTTAACTTTGGGCATTGGATATTTTTTCTCGGCAATGAGAGAAAAGTAATCAAGACAGTCTCTTACCTGTGTTTCTCTAGTGGTGTGCCTTTCCTCTACTTCCTGGCTACCGTGAGACGAATAGTATTAATCTGTCAAAACTTTCAGCCATGGTGTCACTGCCTTGGAGTCAAATGTCATGGACTGAATCCCTTGCAACCCTGAGCCAAATAAACCATTTCCTCCTTCACGTTGTAAATATCAGATATTTTATGCTGATGATGGAAAAAGGGTCAAAACAGGGCACAAATGCACCCTCCTTCCACACACAGCGCAGTTAACAAAGTGGCTTCTCCCTGACATCTCTGTGTGTCTGTCTCTATCAGAGTGGATGTAATAGACTGTCCTCCAGCTTGAAATGTCCCCAGAGATAAGCCACCTTCCCCTAGGGGCAGGAATTCCAACAACATCTTGTTAAATTCAGTTAATATGCACAGTACATTCTGAAAACATGTTCACTTTGACATCACTTCAGATGTATAGACAAGTTGCAAGAATAATACAAACCAACTTTATCTGACCTTCATTTAGACTGCCCACAGAATAACATTTTATCATATTTGTCTGTTTGGGGATTAATATTATTTTTTCTGAACCATTTAAAATTTACAGTCACAATTCACCCTGCTTCTAAATAGTTCAGAAAAGAATCCCTGAGAAGAAATGACATTCTCTTATGTAATTTAAGTATAAAGATTGGAAAATAAACATTCATGTGATTATATAGTATCCAAGTTTTATTTAACTTTTAGCAATTGCCCCAGTAATTTAAAAAAACCTAGTCCGGGATACCACATTGCATTTAATTGTCATATTTCTTTAGTCTCCTTTAATCTGAAACAATTCCTCAGTTTGCACGAGATTAGGATTTTTGAGAATGAAAACTCATTTACTGTGTAAAATATTTAACAGCTGGGTTTTAAAGAAAGAATTAGAAAACCATTCATTGACAGTGCCAATGAGATGATTGGTTCAGATTTTATTTTCAATTGATTCAGATTATTTCCAATTGACTCAAAAACTAATAAGTGAAAGTTTGATGAAGAATAAGATGTGCAGTTCTTCTTATTTGAGTTTTTGCTTTTGGTGGTTTGGGTTACCCAAGATCAATGACAGAAGATAACACATGGAAAATTCCAGAAACAAACAATCCACAAGTTTTTAATTGGGAAGTTTTGAGTAGCATTATAAAATCTCAAGCCATTGTGTTCTGCTGTACTCAAGACAGGAATCATCCCCCTTCCCAGAGTATCCATGCTATATGTTCCACATGCCCATTAGTTACTTAGTACCATCTAAAGTATCAAATTTGGGGTTAGGAATGCAGCTCAGTAACAGAGTATTTGCTTTCCATGTGCAAGTCCCTGGATTCCATCCCCAGCACCAGAGGAAGAGGGAATCCAGTCCACCATTGTGGTAAAGCAATTCTTGTGTTTAAGTAACGCTTGTTTTCTTCATAGTTAACTCAAAAGGTAGCAGTAATTAGTTGGCCATTAGTGCCAAAAAGAAGCTGCAGATCATTTCCTTTAAGTAAAAATGGTAATACAGGGATGAGCATACTATATGTAGAGTTCAGTATGATCTGTAGTTTCAGGCATCAACCGGCATCTCTGAATGTATCCCCATGGATAAGGTGGGCTACTGTATTCACCTTGCCTCAGTACACCTCTGCACAGAGCTCTTAACTGATTGTGAAGACTAAAACAGCCTCTCTACGGTGGGGACCCTGGGAACCTCCACTTTTACCTGCAATCAAAGTTAACATCAATGACACTAGACTTCACATGGCTTCTGATGGGGTACACTGAAAATCATAGCATTCTACTCTCTATTTTGAAAACAAATGCATCACCTGAGTCTATGAAGGGACAAACATCAAACAGCACTGCTAAATAAAGGGAGGAAACTCTTTACAGACAAGAGAACTGTGGGGTGGCAACTCTGCATGGTGAAGCTAGTATAGGACTTATGAACCTTCACAGACCTCTTCAGGATCCCCCCTTGTGCCTATACCCCTTCTCTAAACATAAGGGGACCCTGCAGTCCACCTTACATCCCATCTGTCCTCAGCTCTAGCTCCATATTTTGGAGCTTCGTTATTTTACTGAAGCTTGGGGACCATTCAGTACTTCCAGTTCAGAGTCAAAATGGCAACCCAGTCATGGTCACTGCAATGACTTAGATCTAGAATGCTCCCCAAAGCCCCATTTGTTCAGAGCAGGGGCTTTGGTAAGGCGATTGGAGCATGAGGGTTTTATAGAAAGACTTGCTGTCAGGAGGGGGATGCCTGACTGGAGGAAGGTCACTGAGGGTGTGATCCTGGAAGGTGCATCCCCTTTCCCATCTCTTCCCTTCTCTCTTTGCTTCTTGGTCACCATGACAAGAGCAGCTTTCTTCTTTCAGGCCCTCCCACCCTGTTTTCCTGCCTTGGAGCAGCCAACAATGGATGGAACCCTCTAAAAACTGTGAACCAAAATAAACTTTTCCTTTAAATTGTGAGTGTTGGGTATTTTGTTTCAGAGACAAGAAAATGACAAGAAAGTCACTACTGACCTTGACTCAACTTCTCGTGTGGATTTGCGCATTCTGGCGCTATGGCCTCAGTGTCATTGTCCTGATTTCCTCTCCCTGGTGAGTCAGAGCATGAGCTCTAACCTAGGGCAGACTCGATCTCAGCACCAGGCACCACTTGGTGAAAACACCTCTCTTTTTCTGTCCGCTCCATCTGCTCAGTGATTAATGGGAATAATGCTGTCCATGAGACAGAAGTGTAGCAAGTATATGGGATGCGATAGTTGTAAACTGCTTATCACAGAACTCAGCATTTAGCCCACGTGAGATTTCATTATGATTCTCAACCCATGCGCTATGGAGCCACAGTGCCTGGGTTCAAATTCCGTCTCCATCGTGTGTGAGCTACATGCTCTTCGGTGAATGACTCTGTGGTTCATGGGATGGACCAAAGAAAGGGCACCTGTCACCTGGTAGCTATGCAAATCATGGCTCTTCTCCGCCTTCTTTCACTTTTGCTTTGTAAAAAACTTACGCTGGGGTGAAACTTCTCAGTGTACCATGAATACTCATATTGGGATGTGGACTCTCACTAGATTCAGAGAGGGAATACTTCATTACCCCTAGTTTATGACTTAGAGGACTGAGGGAAACTGGGGAAATATGTTATCTCAGCAAAATCGAACATGTGCACGGTGCAGAGGGGAACGTCAGTCCCAGGCCGCAGACACTCTTTGCGGCAGCTGTTCATGCAGAAAGTGCTTCTCGGCTGGTGCACAGAGACCACAAGGCCTGAGTTAAAGACAGGGTGGGAATCAGGGGCAAGGCAGTCAGAGGGAGGCGTGAGGGCAGCCTGCTCTCCGCTGATGTCCCTGTACCTCCCCTGAGGTTTCTGGCCAGGTGACACGTGAGACAGGGACCAGAAAGACTTAGAAGAAGCCAAGTGGGGGAGCCAAAAGTTGAAGGCAATTCAAAGAGTCATGGTAATGAGAATGGCCGGCACGAGAGCACTGACAGGCTGTCGGAGCAGTGCTTGGGAGCAATCCAGCTGGTCCTGACGGGCTGACCTCACACACTTCTGCAGTTCAGAATCATCACTTCAGCACTCGTTTTAAATGCTGGCCCAGGGACTTGACACACAGGTTGTAATTCTACTTCATTCTGCTCCCTTCTCCCCATCAGAAGGTTGATCCCTCAATCAGCCCCTAGACGAGTTTTACCTGCCCAATCTAGGTCTGAGACCAGGGGCAGCAGCGCCAACGAGGCTGTCCTTGCGTGATCTGGGTGGTGACATAGCAGGACGAAGGCCAGCTCAGGGGAGACCCGGGCTCACAGGGAGGAGCCAGGCCACAGAGTAGCCAACCCATTTCTAGACTGCACTGGAGGAGGACAACAGGCTGAACAGAGAAGCTGTGCGTGGGCACTGCCACCAGGAGGTACCATGGGTGACTCCTAAAGAGACGTCCCACAGGTACTGTGAATGTGCATCTGGATCTGCTCAGAAGAGAGCCTAGGCCAGGGCTTCGGGCCTTCCACACAGGTGAAGATCACACAGGACGAGGAGGGCAGCGCCTACAGGGAAAGACGAGGTCGCACAGAAAGTTGACTGTGAGAAAACACAGCACAAGATTTTCTCTCAGGAATTTTTCTCCACAGGGCTCCCCTGTTCTTTCCAAAATCTACTTTTTCAGAGAGCTATGAAAGTCCAACATCTAGCGTGCTAAGGACATGCAGACTGAGCTCACATCTTAATTCTCTCAGGTCCTCCGCCCCACCTTGGAGCTGCTGCTCAGCTTCTGCTAGTTTTGGAGGATCAAGGGCGAGCACTTTCATCACACGATGTTTGGAAGGAGAAGCAGATCGTTCTGTATCTTCTGCCTACTGTATTTCCACAGCCAAGTAGCCTTCACACTCACCCCAACAATCAAGAAATACACATAAGCAAAGGGACCAACAGCTACTCCAGGGTACGGGTTTTAGAGCACTCCAAGGTGTTTTTGCCTGGTGGCTGTGTTTTCCATCTTGGCCTTCTTGCTTGCCAGGTAATGCATTCTTTCCCCTCGGTATTGCACATTAGCTAGTTGTGTGTTTCAGTACGGCTGGCAGGAACATAAACATGTGAGACTTTTTTGCACTGACAAGAGAAGATAATATACTGAAACCCATGAGCTAGTTGTGTTTAGGAAAATCACCATGGGGTTAAGACGACGCGTTGATGTAATGCAGTTGGTGGTTTATGAGAATTCCTTCGGTCCAGCCCCAGCTGCAGAAGCACAAGCACATTCCTTGCTGGTGAACAGGCAGCAGGACCCAAAGGGTTTCGGGGTTCCCTGATTAACCCTTCAATTTCTACCTCTCAAGGGAAAAGGGGCCTGCAACGGGCGGGGAAAGGCTTCACAGTGAAATTTTCTGTGAAAGCCATTTGAGGTTACAAGTAGTAATAGGGAAAATTCAGAAATAGTTTAGGAAGTTAGCTAATAATCATCTAATACAAACTGCATTCAGTCACTGTTTTGTGTTCCATTGTATGGAACTTCTTTAAAAATGGACATGTGGAAAGATCACTAATCATTTGTTTAAGGGTCAGAAAGGCCCAGTTTCATGTCCAAAAAGAAGGAAAAGAATTCTCATTCACTAAAACTTTGTCAACATAGTTCCCATGATGGAAATTTATACTCTGGAAACTAGGAAACATCTTCACATTCTCTATTTCTGCTAGTTTTATAACATTAAATGCTAACAATTAGGGTGAACTTTAACTTGTTATTTAAAAGCATAAGGATGTATGATCTTTTAAGACCATTTTTCTAGTGCATACATGCACAAACATGATGAAGTCATTCATTTATATATGCCTACCAGCTTTTATTTAATGTTCTAAAGAGAATTAAAATGGGAGAAAATAGTAGCTAGATATTTCTAGTCCTATATTAAGAGCCCAGCTTTCCTTAATAATTAGGCCAACCTTGATAATTAGGCCAATCCTGATAATTTTAAGGCAGTTGCTTATCTCTTTCATGTTCTATTAAAATGTGCCTTTAAAAATAAAATATTTTGGGGATTGAAACGGAAAACTTGATACAAAGCTTATTTTTTAAAAACAGAATGTCTTTGGACCCACAGTGAATAGGTAGCATCAGCTCCAAGGCAGGAGAAGCCTGGGGAGAAGCCTTGAGCTTAGGAGACCATACTGGAGTTTTCCAAAAAGCCTTCCTGCCTATGTTCCTCGGGCCGTGAAATCTGCTTAATATTAATAAAAAAAATTCTTGTCATCTGAGGAAAGGGGTCCAGCAGGTATCGTACAGTTAGAAGGAAGACACTTCTGACACCACCCCAGGGGGTCCCAGCATCCTTCGGGGCCAACATAGCACCAGGCCACCAACCGCCCACATCTGCCCCACACATCACACACAGAGTTCAGGTGGTTTACACCTGCACGAGATGCTCCACTTGCATGTGGGCATGCATCACCAGGCCATGTGGTTAGCATGCAAATGCTGACCTTGAATTTCTAACACTCTCTGGATAGTGTCATTGCTGGTCCCAGGGCCACAATTGGGGAGTAGCAATTTAAAACTTGGAATCTCATTTGCCTTCTACACCAAGATTTCTGCAGACTGGACAGTCCCCTAGTTGTGAGTCACTTGAGACATTTTCAAGGACCAAACCCACCCAACCTCCCTTCTACCATCCTGTGGGCCTGAGGCTTGCTCCAGTTTCTCTGTTTATCCTAGCAAATGCCATATTTTTGATGCTGTCAGAGGAGTAAATTTTTGCCTCCTGCTCCCAGCCAACTTTGCTGTGGTTGGCATTGCTTTACACTCACACCTAGGTTTAAGAAAAGCTGGAAAGGTCACTCTCTGGCTTCCCCAGCCCTGTTTACAAAGCAGTGGGCAGGGAGAGGGCCTGCAGTGGTCTGGGCACCAGCACTGCTGTTACCCATAATATACAGCAGCGGGAGGAATGATGCCCCCATCATGCACAGACAAAACAGGCTCTGCTGCAGTGGATGCAACCAGGAAATCAAGTGGAATGAAACATAATTGCAATTTATTAGGAAAAGGTGTACTTCTACCTAGGAAACCTTGTCATCTGGAGGTGCGTTGTTAAAATACCCTCTCTGGTGATCAGCAGCATGCTACTAATCTCTTGAGATTCACTACTCCCATCTGTATCAACGAATGATAATAACTTCTGAATTAGATCAGATTAAATGGAGCGTGTGCTAACCTATCTAGCTAACCGTTTAGGTAGGAATCAAATTCAGTGGCTGGCATGCTGCAAAAATAACACTATATAATAATACAACAAGCATGTTATTTGTGCATGTTTATTGCACTTCTACTCTCAGTTGACCTATGTGGATCAAACTAAATCCATGACAGTGTCAATCCGTGTGGTCCTGGTGAAGAAGTCTTGTCCTGTCCTGCTGTCCTACCACCACCTAAGCTGTTGGAATTGCAGGCAGACTCCAAAAGGAAATAGGCCACTAGGAGTAAAGTAGGGTCTTGAAAATTCACACTGAAAATGTGACATAAATATTCCAACCAACTACAATAACAGACTTTTTACTAGCTATCGTAATGGAAATACCATCACAACACTGGCTAGAAATATCCATGTCCATTAATTAACAGAATCAGTTTTTATTTAACTAATAATCTTATGCATGTTCCACATAACAATATTTGATTTAAACTAAGTTTATCTAGAGTTCACGTAATTAAGTCATTTACTGAATTATCACTGATTTGAAATATACTGAAAATATTTGTTAACAATGTTATGAAAATACATCTTACCAATTTCTAACAGTTAAATAAGCTTTTTATTTCCAGTGCTGGGGATTGCTGAGTGAGTGTGCCATTGAGTTATATCTTCAGCTTTTTTGAGTTTTTATGCATATTTTATTTTATTTTGAGGCAAATTTTCATTAAACTTTCCAGCTGGCCATGAACTTGTTGTTCTCTCGGTCTCCTCCTGGGTACCTGAGACTACAAGCATATACTAACACAATTAGTTTCAATAAGTGTTGGCATCATTGTTCCACAATTTAAAACCTATTTGGCTTGAGGTTTCTTTTTCTGTTTTGTATAGAATTCAAGGATAACACATTTTAGCCCATGAGCATATTTTCAGCTGGGATGCAACTAAATTTGTTTCATTTAAATAGAATGCTCAATCTTATTTATTCTCATGCTAGAACTGTGTAATTATACCTGTCAGGGGCAAATAAACCCTGGAAAGGAAAACAATTATATAATAATATTGATGCACTTGAAAGCATGTTATCGTTTACAACATTACTATGGGAACCCACAAACTGATTCAAATGATTCTGAAATTGCTCAAAATAGTTTTAGAGGTTTTTGTGGGAATGAATTTCAAAGCCTAAGCACAAACTATGCAAAATTTATATTATTCTGTGACTAATCTCTAGAACTGTAATAACAGTATCAAAATGATTTAATTTGTTTTGCGAATGCTCTACACAGTAAAATTATATTTGCTCTAATTTGTAGTTTTATTTAAAAAGTAAAAAAATAAACCCAGCACTTGGGAGGCTGAGGCAGGAGGATCATTGCAAGTTCGAGACCAGCCTGGGCTACAAAGTGAGTTCAAGGCCAGCCTGAGCTGCATAGAGAGACCCTGTCTCAAACGAAAAATAAATAAATAAATAATAACCCAAGCATGTATTATTTCTGTAACAAGTAAAATAAAATAAAAGTTAGGATAAAAAACTCCTCAAATATAATCACATCTTACAAATACAAATCTTGCAAAACAATTTAAGATGATGATGAAGGAACTTAAAGTAATTGTAAAACTAGACTTGGAAAAATGCTGACTGCTTGAGAGAGACCAAGTTTGAAAAGTGAATCTAAAACAATCAAGTTGACCCTCTATACATAGCATACAGGACTATACAATATTATAACTCCTCTTCCAAACGCATGAAGCTGTGGGGTCCTGTAGGTCTAAACCACACCAAGAGGGAAGCTCTCAAACCACCACTCCACAGACGGTGTCTTGGTTACTGTTTTCTCATTGCTTAGACAAAATACCCAACACCCAAAATGAAGGGAGGAGAGCTTTATTTAGCTCACAGTTTGTGGATTATGGTTTTAGTCCATAATCAGCTGGCTCCAAGGCAGAGTGGCACATGGCAACATTTCGTGGCAATGGGAAACAGCACAAGCAACAAGAGCAAAAATGGAGGAGCATGGAGAGAAGACTCTTTCTGCCCCTTATATTGTATGTAGGCCACACTCACTTGGGTGTGGCACTCACATACATAATCCTACCATTGGACTATGAATCATTCACAAACTCTAGAAGCACCCCCTCCATGACTGCATGAGGCTTTGGGGGGACACCAGACCCAGACTATAACATTCCATCCCTGGCCCTCCAAAGACTCATGCACATCCTTTATGGGAAAGATATTTAGTCCATCTCCAAGAGTTGCCAGATTCCTAACAGTTTCAGCATTGCTGAAAGGGCCACATCCAAAGTCTCCTCTGAGATTTAAAGCAAACTCTTAGCTGTGACCTTGTACAAATGAAAAGATAGTTAAATACTTTCAACATTCAATGGCATAAGATAAAAATTTCCATTCCAAAAGCTACAAACAGGGGGATACAAAGGACTGGGACCAAAGCAAGTCCAAAATCCAACAGAGCAAACATTAAGTCCTATAGTTCCATGTGGAACGTCCAACACAATCTGGTTGTAAGTGCAAAAAGCCTTGAATGACTCCATCCCTACAGCACCTCCAGAAGTTGTAGGTCTCAGAGCTTCTCTCTTGGTCTGGTTTTGTTCCCTCCTTGCAGCTTTCCTTAGATGATTCATGCTCCTGACTTTTCCAAACTTCTGGGTTTTCCACTGTACTTTTGTTTTCACCCTCACAGCTTCACACGCTGCCCTCTCAGGACCACACTACCTGACCTCTGAGGCCCTCTAAAATCAGGGTGTAAGCCTTTCTAATCTCAGAACTTGTGCATTCAGTTCCTTCTCAGCAATGGAGATATCAGCCCTATCTTTACAGTTCACAGCTTTCTGGTCAAACTCACATTTTAAATCATCTTGCTGGGTTCTTTGCTCTTGATTCACAACATAAATCTGGCTAAAAGCCCAAAACAATAGCCATGCCACAGCTTTAATATTCAGCTGCCTTGAAATTTTTTCTACCAGATTACTTAATACGCCACCCTTAATCTGTCTCAGGCAGTCTCTGGACATGAGCAAAATGCAGACAAACTTCCTGCCAAGCTATAACACACATCATCTGGATTCCAACAACCACTGCAGTCTGTTTTCCCAGTAGAAACCTCCAGAGCCTGATCTTTACTGGTTTTCTGGTCCTCTGAGCTCTGACCATAACCTCCAATACAGAACAGTCTAAGCCATTCCAGAGCTACCCTTTAGGTGACATCTCGGAACTTTTCCAAACTCTTCCCAGAAGCCATTCCCATAAACCATTCCCAAAAGCTCTTAAACCACATGGTCAGGTTAGTCACAGCAATGGCCTCACTCCTGGTACTGATTTTTGTTATAACAGGGTTGCAAGGAGAACAATTACATACAGGACATGTCATTTATAGTATTATTTTATGATGATCACCCACGGAGATAAGTATAAAGTGTAGGAAATTTGTCCACAACATTAAAGACCTAGAAAATCCAGCCAAGGGCCTGGATTCCATGGCAATAACCTGCATGAGCTCAGCTGAAAATCTAGAGCCCATGACAATGACTCATACAAGTCTATTTTGTGGATCTGTGCTAGGAAGGCCTAAAGGTCAGCAGTGGAAGCTAGAAAGTCTATGTCAGCAGGGTGAAAGATCTGTGCCAGTAGGTTGAGGGTTCTGCAGTGGAGCCAAGAAGTGACACTCAAAATCAGGATCAGAGCTCCCCTGAAAAGTACCACAGCCATCCTCAGCAATGATGAGGTCCAGATCTCCAGCTGAACATATCAGGAGTACAACTGAGTACATATGAGGAAGCCAGCATGACAAACTTCTCCTGGAGACTAAATAGCAAACATCTTCCCCTCCAGAGCCAAGAAGTGATGCACAAAGTAAGGACCAAAGCTCCCTCAGCTACCTCAGCCATCTCAGCAAGAAGGTTCTGAGCTCCTCTAACGATAATAGCTGGATTCACATTGGGGAGCCAGCATAACAGGTTCCTCCAGGAGAACCAGTGGCCAAACTACAACACCCAGGAGAACCCACAGTGCTACTCTTCCTCTCCTTTTTATGCTACAACAGTCCCAGGTGGGCCATCCATGCTTAACACCAGCTGGTGTTTGAGGTTGACCACCAGCTACCAACCCACTACATATGGCTTCCTAAAAAGAGGAAAAGGATCCACACAGAAGAGATCAGGTCAGCACTGCCCAGTCATGGATAAACCAAGAGTAAAAGAGGAAGAAGACCACTGGTTTTCTTCTTAGGATCGTTTAACTTTCATCCAATCAAGAGAAACAAGTAGGCAAATCCAGGCAGTAGAGCATTCTACAAGGTAACTGGCCCAGACGCTTCACAAATGCTGAGGTCATGAAAAGCAAATAATATAGAAGGAGACCAAATGCAATGCCAAATGGCCAACTGCACTGCACGATCTTTGGCTGCATCAGAAGTAGAGGGCAAGTTATTAGCAGGTTTATCACAAGATCTTGCTTGTGCACAATAGACACTATAGTCTGTTTGGCCTATGAATTAATGGCCCCAAGTTTTTCTTCATCTACTTAAGCAAATACTAAAACTTCCAGTAAGAGGTATCTTCCTCTGTGCAGACATCAAATATGGCAACTACAGTTAAAGAGATGCCAAAACCTATCAGGGCAGTGTATGAGGCCATGGCCACAGTAACTGAGTCCACACGAAGAAGCACACACTTGACCATGTGATCTATACTTTCATCTTTCATTTATCTTTGATGAACAATTTAATGAACAATCTTTGGGTGAGAAATAGGGAAGGGTCTGGCAAGTGGTTTTATATAGCAATTAAGTTCTTAAATCCTGAGAGTGATGGAATATTTGGCCAAGAGAATAACAGTGTTCATGGATGATGTTCACACCACACTTGAGGGCTGAAATTTCTGGAGGATTCCAAGTGAACCTTCTGGACACCACTGCACTACTGAGGGAGAATGCTATTCTCATTAGCATTTTGTCAGAACTGCATAATCATCTAGACTACTAACCCAGGGTGTTCTAATAATAAGTAACCCAAAGAGGGATGAAGGAATTTATAAAGCTAAGAAAAACTTTTAAGCTTCTGAGTAGACAAACTTGTATCAGTCATTTATTGAGAACTTCAGTAAAATTCATCCTAAGCATATTTTGAACTATTTCTAACGAAGCATCACCTGAATGATAGTTTATATCCTATCTTTTCTCTCTCAGCTTACCATGTTAAGTAACCAGGCTGTTCCCGGCTGTTCATTGACTCACTTATGGCTCGTTTAGGCTCATCAAGTAACCTATGAAGTACTCAGAAGCCGTCATCCACTCTCTTGCTTTCTTCTCATTTTCTTCTGTTCTGCTGTTCCCACTTTCTAACTCCTAACTACCAGCTCTTATGAAGAGTCAGAGCCCTTCTTGGAGAGAGCATCTAATGTCAGTGGGAAGTACTAGCTGACTGAGAAAGCCAGAAGAGGAAAACTAGAAAAAGGAAACTACAAGCTGGGTGTGGTGGTGTATGCCTGTAATCTCAGCCCTCAGGGAAGCTGAGGCAGGAGGATTCCAAGATCTAGCCCACTTAGGGCAATTTCACAACTTAGCAAGACCCTGTCTCAGAATTTAAAGAAAAGAGGGCAGAGAATACTGGGGACATAGCTCAGTGCAGAGGCCCAGGGTTCAAGTCCTCAGTAACACAAACACAGCAAATCACAGACCTTCTGATGCTACCATGTGACCCTCTAGGCCCTCTCAATAGTTGATACAATTCTAGTAGAATAGTGGTAGCATGGACCAGAGCAAGCCTTTCTATCAATCACAGGCTAAGGGTCACCTCCTCTTCAATCATTAAGGGTCCTGGTCCTATGCAGAGACCCGCCTACTCCCCAGCAATACCCACAGCTAAGAAGCATCTCAGTCAATCTTGGGGAAATCCACATGTCAGCACAGGCACAGAAACACCTCAAACTGTCTGAAAGTAACCTTTGATCATGACGTGCTCATTATCTACTCATCCATAAGGGTTGCACTTTGTGGATACAACTATCACTGAGTGCATTATGGGAAAGGACATGTGCAGCTCACACAGAAGACCTGACTCAGCAGGAGCTGTCAGATACAGCTGATGGATGCTGCTTGCTTGCTCTGCTGTATCTATGTGACTGGTCCAATTCTTTGTTTGTGACACCCAAGGACCTGTACCACTGAGACTCACCAGTAACCTGGTACCTGCCACCATGGTAACACCCGTGCTCAATACTGATGCTCCTGAGGTCATCTTTCAGTTAGAGGTGCTATGTAAGAAACCATACTGAACTCAGCAGGCCTTATATGACACAGCACCTAGTATCTCTCTCCTAAATAAAAAAGGTAAAATTAATAAAACAGACAATCCTCCGAACTGGATGACATTAGACATTCTAACAGCACAGGAGGTACTTACACAATCGTAAAAAAGAAACGTGTACATCCCTAATCCTTCTGCTAATATCTCAATAACTGTTCCAGATATTAGATAACAAATCAATGACATGTCAGACTCTAAAATTCCTTGTACTTATCCTCCCTGTGATGGAAATCTTTGTTAACTGTAGTCATATTTATCCAAATAATTCTATTAGTTGGTCCATCCATACTTGTTTCTTTTGTCTTTTCTAGACTCAAAGCTCTATGTCTATCCAGTATAAAAATGCCTGGTATCTATTGAGGGCCTCTAGACAGAACCTATGTAGAGTATCCTTGACTGCCAATCAACACCTACAACTCCTTTCAGCCTGAAAAAGCCAGCTCAGTCATCGTCCATTAATCCCTCATGGCAGTTCAGGGTACTTCTTCAGAGTGGGGAATGTTACAGGCAGTTGAGTTAGTTAGAAATATTACAGACAGGTAGGGCTGACTTAAAGGAGCCAGTACAGAAGACCAAATGTCTTGTGACCTTGGAGGATACAGGCACCTCCTGCTGTGGGCCAGATCTCAAGACAAAGGCAAAGCAAATACACCCATATCAGGGACTGATATTCTAAATAGGTATGGATCACCTTGAGGAAGCCAGGAGTCACCACCCCAACCCCCTAGAGAAAGGGTCACTGCTCTTTAAGCATGCCTGCTTGCTACATGACTCGCTTCCCCATTTGTTCCTGATTTGGTCAATTTTACCTGAACAGTGAATCTTACCGGTTCACAACAGCTCTGTTGCACTTTATGTCCACTTTGCAAGTTCCCATGTTTTCCTCCACCTTGGACCCATCTCACCTCATGGTTTTACTCTATAAAAATCCCTAGAAAAGATGGTCTTTGGCAACCCACCTTGGACTCCTTCTGTCTGTCTTTCAGACAGAAGCTTTCTTTCTCTTAATAAATACATTATGTAAGGCTGGGGATTTAGCTCAGCGGCACAAGCACTTGCCTGATCATGAGTTTGATCCCCAGTCCAAAAAACTAAAGAAATAAATATATTCTGCTTTTTAACAAAAGAAAAAAAAACAAAAAAGAAACCATACTGAAACTTAGCACCTTAAACATGAAACAAATATTAATTTGTTTGTGATTTTACAATTCCATTTGTTTGTGATACTGGACTTGGCAGGCAGGGCCTCTTGGGGACAGTGTCGCTCCTCTACTTGACACTGGTGGGGCAGCTCCAGTGAAGATGGATGAGCCACCACCAAGGTAACCCTGCTCACAGGGTTGGCCCATTGGTGCTTGGTGTTGGCCATGGCCTATCTGGAGCTACTGACTCAGGATCTGAGCTTTCCTCTGGTTGACTTCTCCAAGTGGCCAGGGCAGGCTGCATACCATGGCAGGCCTAGGCCACTTGGGATTTCTGAAAAGCTGCTGGCTTCCTTTAGACCTAAATGCAGACATTTCAAGACTTTCATATGGATTGGGTCAAGATGCAGTGAAGCATCGCTTCCGCTGCGTACTCTGGCGAAGGTGAGCTGCGAGGGCCCAGGTCCAGGGAAGGAAGTGAGTATGACGTATATGGTGGGGCTGCCAGTGTGTTGGGCCCCAGCCTCAGGGAATCATTAAGAGAAGGTTAAATCAGACCACTTTACTTAGCAAGGTAGGCACAGGTGTACTGTAATTGGTAAGTTTTTCATACAAAATGCTTATATTTTTAAAATAAAATTTAGTATTTTAGGGCCAACATTTTCGAGTCCAATATCAAGAAATGGAATAACTCATTGGGTTCTGATCCTGGGTAGACTGAATGTTGCACTGAATGCTTCATCCTCTAGGTGGAGTTTTAGATGTGTAACTCGGGCTGAGGGAAGCAAGGGCAAGTTTGTGGGGGCAGTGTCAGAAGACACAGCCTCCTACTCAGCCTCTAGGCTCAGGGCTGTGGGAGCTTGGGAGAGTGCAGACCGGGGGACAGGGCAGCTTGCCGAAAGGAGGAGACCCAGGGAAGCTTGGTGGCATGGGCATCATTAAAATGAGCCAGACTCCAAAGGAGTGAATGTGGGAGAAGGGCAAGGAGAAGCCAAGGAGGAGCAGCTGTTTCGTGTTCTGTCACTTTCCATGGAGCAGAAAGAAGCTACAGAGTGTCATTGCAACCCTAGCTCTTGGCTGAAGGGAGGGTTCGATGCTCATCGAAGACACTGGTGAGAATTCTTGTGTTGGGGATGTTGAACGCGTTATGCTGCTGGGGAAGGAGCTTACATGCTGAGCCTGTTGGTTGGGGTTCCTGATTTGTGTGCCCAGTGATGGTGCCCCCTACCCCTTCACTGAATGCTGTGCTAAGAAATAAAACTGTTATATACTTTCACCCCTGGATATCTGGGGCCCCTGAGTACATTGTATGAAGGATTTTGCACTCCTATTTGATTTCCAAAACTGTAGAGTCTGCTCTTCTGGTGTTCTCCATGAATACAGTAATATGGCCCTGTTATTATAATCTCTATCTGCTCTAATGATTCAGCAAGCAACATTCCTAAATCTCTGTTTTCTATCACTATAATCAAATACCTGCCATAACTAACTTTTAAAGAGAAAAGATTTATTTTTGATTCACAGTTTTGAAACTCCAGACCACGATTGGATGGATTTATAGTTTTGGGCTTCTGTTAGCGGTGCCAACTCTTCATGGCAGGAAGCATATGCCTGACAAACAACCTCTGTGTTCACTAGGGGGCAAAAGAGAAAGAGCAGGAGCCTGGGGTCCCGCAGTCCCTGACAAGAGCGGACCCCGCGTGATGTGCAGACTGAGAACTTCCCACTGCTGTGCCTCCTGCAGGTCCCCTGAGACCAAGCCTTCACTGCATAGACCTCTGGGAGACATTCAAGATCCAAACACAGTCTTGCCAAGGGTCTTGCCTTGATCATAGGTTTGAAACCCTGTTTAAGGGTTACTTTATGTATGCTAAATCGTTAGATTAGCCAACATAGCTTGACAGTTTTGGTAACAGGATTATGACCTAGACCATTTAAATAAGGATTATCTTTGGAATTCCAATGTAGCGGATTATACCTGGGAACCAGCCCTGGGTATAAAATAAAAACAAAGGAACATAAGTTGTGGAGAAACACTAATGTGAATTACTTTTGTGGACATTGGAAGTGGGAGACCGACTGTGCGCACCCTGAGACATGCCCTTCTTTACAGACAGGTTCATGTTTATGATGGGCAAGATACTTTGCACCAACCGACAGTCTCCTGTGGGTAAGGACCAGCTTCCTGGAAGACCAAGAAGCTTCCTGAAGGGCAGGACCTGCCCCTCTGGCTAACCCGAACTGATACACCCTTCAAAAATAAAAAAGATGTTTTCTAAAAATTTTATTTAAAGAGAAAAAATAAAACAACCAAAAAAACAGAAAAAGGGTAGCAACAGTACAGAATTCCAAAGGGAAAAAATAAAAGAACAGCAACAACAAAAACAAAAACACTAAGAAATCGCCACTTGATAAGTTATATACTGTCATCATTGGAAATAATTGTTCAAGTTACAAAATTAAAGCACACAAAATAGACATTCAAACAGTGAGATTATTAACAGTTGTGCTCAACAATCTAGCAAAAACAGTAATATGGTCATCCATCTTACACACTTAAACATACATGGGTTATATCCTTTAAGAGCACTTTCTTTTCCTCTCTTTTTATAGTAGAAATTATGCATTTTTGGGTTTTATTACTCATATAGTTTTATTACTTTTTACACTAAATACACAATGTGATATTTATAAATATGATTCTTACTTATTTCACTAATGAGGATAGTCTCAAGTTGTCTCATTTGAGGCCTATGAAGGCCTCAAGATCATCCTTCTTTATAGCTGAGTAATATTCCATTGCATAAAAATACCATATCTTTTTCATCTACTCGGCAGTTGATGGGCATCTTGGTTGTTTCCAGGATTTAGCTAATACAAATTGTGCTCCTATAAACATGGGTGTACATATATGACCTTTTCAGTTCTTCTGGGAAAATACCCAGGAGGGGAATAACTGGGTTGAATGGAATTTCTAATTCTAGTCTTCTGAGAATTCTCCATATTGATTTCCATAGTGGTTACACCAGTCTGCACTCCTATCAACAGTGGAGCAGTGTTCCTTTTTCCACGCAGCCTCCCCAACATTTGTTATCAGTTGATTTCTTGATGGCAGCTATTCTTTCTGGAGTGAGATGATAGCTCAGTGTTGTTTTAATTTGCATGTCTCGTATGACCAGTGCTGGTGAACATTTCTTCGTGTATTTATTTGCCATTTGAATATCTTCATATGAGAACTGTGTGTTCATCTCAGATGCCCATTTTTGGAGAGGGTCTTTGAATTTGAGGGGGTTGATGTTTTTCAATTCTTTATATGTTCTTGATATAAGTCCTTTGTCTTAGGGGTTGCTGGCTAGAATTCTTTCCCATTCTGTGGGTTTTCTTTTCACTCTGCTGGTGATTTCTTTTGAAGTGCAGAAACTTTTCAATAATATGAGATCCCAGTTGTTGATTCTCTGAAGTGTTTCCCGTGCAGTTTGTGTTTTGTTTATGAATTCTCTGCCTACACCTATGTGTCCAATATTTCTACCTACCTTATCTTCTAGTAGATTTAGTGTTTCAGTTTTAATGTTTAAGTCTTTGATCTGCTTAGACTTTAGTTTTGTGCATGGTGATAGGCATGGATCTAGTTTCAGTCTTCTGCATGTGGAGAGCCAATTTTTCCAACACCATTTATTAAAGAGGCTATCCTTCTTCCATTGAACATGTTTAGCCCCTTGGTCAAATGTCAGGTGGCTGAGTGTCTTTGTACCTATACTTCCATCTTCTGATCTGTTCCATTGATCCTCAGGTCTATGTCTTTGCCAGTACCATGCTGATTTTATCACTGTGGCTTTGTAGTACAGTTTCAAGTCAGGAATTCAGATGCCTCCTGCCTTGCCTTTATTGCCCAGAATTGCCTTTGCTACTCTAGGTTTCTTCTGTTTCCAAATGAACTTTAGGAGTGTTTTCTCTAGATCTGTGAGGTATGTCAATGGTATTTTGATTAGGATTGCATTAAATCTATATAACAGTTTGGAGAGTATGGCCATTTTCACAATGTTGGTTCTTCCTAGCCAAGAGCATGGAACATTTTTCCATTTTCTAATATCCTCTTCAATCTCCTTTTTTAGTGTAGTATCATTTTCAGTATATAGGTCTTTTACATTTTTAGTTAGGTTGATTCCTAAGTATTTCATTGTTTTAGATGTTATTGTGAAAGGTGATATTTCCATAATCTCTCTCTCAGTGAGTTTCTTGTTTGTGTACAGGAATGCTATTGATTTTTGAGCATTGACTTTGTATCCAGCTACACTGCTGAATTTGTTTATTACCTCTAGTAGTCTTTTAATGGAGTTTTTTGGGTCTTCTATATAGAGTATCATGTCATCTGCAAATAGTGATAATTTAACTTCTTCCTTTCTTATCTTTATTCCTTTTATTTCTCTCTCTTGTCTGATTGCCCTGGCTGGTGTTTCCAGAACTACATTGATTATAGTCCTTTGTTTGAGGGGTTGCTGGCTAGAATAGTGGACAACCTTGTCTTGTTCCTGATTTGAAAGTGGAAGCTTTCAATTTTTGCCCATTTAGTATAATATTGGGTGTTGATTTGTCATAGATGGCCTTTATAAAGTTGAGGTAGACACTGTGTATTCCGAGTTTCTGAAGGGTTTTTATCATGAACATGTGTTGGACCTTATCGAAAGCTTTTCTGCATCTATTGAGATGACCATGTGGTTTTTGTTTTTGGCTTTGTTGATGTGGTGTATTACATTTATTGATTTGCGTATGTTAAACCATCCCTGCGTTCCTGGAATGAACCCCACTTGATCATGATATATAATCTTCTTGATGATTTGTTGCATTCTATATGCTAGTATTTTATTGAGAATCTTTGTGTCTATGTTCATTAGTGAGATTGGCCTATAGTTCTCCCTTTTGATTGGGTCTTTCTCTGGTTTTGGTATCAGAGTGATACTTGCCTCCAGGAATGAATTGGGAGGATTGCTTTCTTTTCAATTTCATTGAGGAGTTTAAGGAGTACTGGCAGAGAAGACTTGTCTTCTCTAAATTTCTTGTAGAATTCAGCCATGAATCCATCAGGACCTGGGCTTTTCTTTGTTGGTAAGTTTTTTATTATGTTTTCAATTTCAATAGCTGACATTGGGTTATTAAAAATTGCTATATCTTCTTGGTTGAGCTCTGGTAGTTCATATGTTTCTAGAAATCTGTCCATTTCCTCTGTGTTTTTCTCTCTATGCGAGTAGAGATTTTCGAAGTAGATATTCATGATCTTTTGAATTTCCATGGGGTAGTAAGTTCCCCCTTTTTGGTCCTTATTGCATGAATTTGGGTTTTTTCTTTCTTTTTCTTTATAAGGTTAGCTAAAGGTTTGTCAATTTTGTTTATTCTCTCAAAAAAAACAGCTTTTTGATTCATTAATTCTTTGTATTTTTTTAGCTTCAATTGCATTGATTTCTGCTCTAATCTTTACAATTTCCTCTCTTCTATGAGCTTTAGATTTAACTTGCTCTTCTTTTTCTAGAAGCTTGAGATGCAGCATTTGGTTGTTTATTTGTGCTTGTTCTGTTTTCTTGATATGATAGTTTATTGCTCTATATTTCCCTCTTAAGACCACTTTCATTGCATCCCACAGATTACAATAGGTTGTTTCCGCATTTTCATTGAATTGTAGGTATTGCTTTATTTCTTCTTTAACTTCATCTTTAGCCCACTGGTTGTTCAAAAGGTTATTATTTAATTTCCATGTATTTATGCCAGTTTTGCAGTTTCTTTTGCCATTAATTTCCAATTTCAGTGCGCTATGGTCAAATAGTATGTATGGGACAATCTCAATACCTTTGCATTTACTTAAAAATGCTTTATGGGATAATATATGGCCTATTTTGGAGAATGTCCCATGTGCAGCTGAGAAGAAGGTGTATTCTGATGTGGTTGGGTGGAACACTCTGTAAACATCTACTAAGTCCAATTGCTCACAGGTATGATTCAGTTCTATTATTTCTTTGCTGATTTTTTGCCTAGTTGATCTATCTCTCTGAGACAGTGGGCTGTTAAGGTCACCTGTAATAATTGTATTCTTGTGTATTTAGTATTTCATGTCCTTTAGTATCTGTGTTATATAGTTGGGTG
>PVJX010007005.1:44676-73751 GCA_004027295.1 Dolichotis patagonum
GTGTTTGGTGCATATATATTTATAATTGTTAGTTCTTCCTCTTGAATTTTTCCACTTATGAGTATGTAGTGACCTTCTTTATCTCTTTTAATCATTTGAGGTTTGAAGTTCACATTGTCTGCAAATAGAATAGTTACCCCTGCTTTTTTCTGGGTTCCCATTGCATGGAATACTGTTTTCCATCCTTTGACTTTTAATCTATGAGTTTCTTTTTGAGTCAGATGCGTTTCTTGTATACAGCATATTGTGGGATCCTGTTTCTTGATCCATTCTGTCAACCTGTTTCTTTTGATATGTGAATTAAGCCCATTTACATTTATAGATATCACTGATATGTACAGGCTTGACTTTGCCATGTTGTGTTACTGTTGTTAGTTTCCTACCTTTCTCGCTTCTTTACTTTCTTGTCCAGCCTGGTGGTTTCTTTCTGTTGTTGTTCTGGAGATTGTGTTCATTTTTATCTCTTCCTATGATGTCCTTCAGCACTCTTTCTAAGGTTGGTTTGGTGGATAAGAATTTCTTTAGTTGTTCTTTCTCATGGAAGTATCTTGTTTCTCCATTAAATTTGAAAGAGAGTTTTGTTGGGTACATCAGTCTGGGTTGAAAGTTGTTTTCTTTTAGGGCTTGAAATACTTCACTCCAAGCTCATCTTAACCTGAAGGTTTGTGCTGAGAAGGCTGTTGTGATTCTAATAGGCTTTCCTTGGTAGGTGAGTTGTGACTTTCCTCTAACAGCTTTTAGTATTCTCTTTTTATGCTGTATGTCTGAGATCTTAATAACTATATGTCTGGGTATAAGTTTATGTTGGTTATGACTGTGTGACATTCTATATGCCTCACTTATTTTTATATCCGATTTTTCCCCCATGTTTGGGAAATTTTCTGCCATTATTTCTGTGAACAGCTTAGTTATATCCTTTGCATTGTCTCCTACCTCCTCACTAATGCCTATTACTCTAACATTGTTCCTTGGCATCATCTTGTAGCTGTTGGATTGTCATTTCATTCTGCTTTCTTGTTTTTATAAGTTCTACCCTTTCAAGATTGCTATCTGCAATCCTGTCCTCAAGGTCCAAAATTCTAAGGTTGATTTGGTGGATGTGAATTTCTTTAGTTGTTCTTTCTCATGGAAGTATCTTGTTTCTCCATTAAATTTGAAAGAGAGTTTTGCTGGATACATCAGTCTGGGTTGAAAGTTGTTTTCTTTTAGGGCTTGAAATACTTCACTCCAAGCTCATCTTAACCTGAAGGTTTATGCTGAGAAGTCTGCTGTGATTCTAATAGGCTTTTCTTGGTAGGTGAGTTGTGACTTTTCTCTAACAGCTTTTAGTATTCTCTTTTTATGCTGTATGTCTGAGATCTTAATTATTATATGTCTTGGTGTACGTTTATGTTGGTTATGACTGTGTGGTGTTCTATATGCTTCACTTATTTGTATATCTGATTTTTCCCCTATGTTTAGGAAATTTTCTGCCATTATTTCTGTGAATAGCTTAGCTATATCCTTTGCATTGTCTCCTACATCCTCACTAATGCCTATTACTCTAACATTGTTTCTCCTGGCATCATCTTAGCTGTTGGATTGTCATTTCATGCTGCTTTGTTGTTTTTATAAGTTCTATCCTTTCAAGATTGTGCTGCGAGCCTGTCCTCAAGGTCTGAAATTCTATTCTCAGCTTCATTTAAATGGCTTTGCAGGCTTTCAATACAATTTTTTGTTTCTTGCATACCTCTTTCAATTTGTTTCGTAGATTCTGCTTGTTTTCTGCATTGTTCATTCAAAGTTTCAATCAATTTCCCATGCTCCTGTACTTTCTTATCTATTTCTTCTCTAGCTATGTTGAGCAGCTCATTTACTAAGGTTGTTACTTTTGTCTTTACATAAGGCATTTTTCTAATTTGAGTTCCTCTGTAGCCTCATGGATTTGTTTCTTTACTTCATTTGCTATCTTTTCAGAGATTTCTGGTGTATGACTTTTAGGGTCCTCTATTTCATTATTGCCTACACTTGCCCCCAGTGGACTAGATGTTCAAGATTGCATTTTGCCTTTTCGTTTAGTCATTTTCACCTTTTGGATAAATTTCTGGTCTTTCTACTCCAACAGTTACAACTTTCTGTAGTGTGTGTTTCAGGGTTCTACTGTGTGGTTGATGTTTGTCAAATTGCTGGGTACCACAATGAAGAGGAGATCCAGTATCCTGAATTCCTCCTACCATGCCTGTTGGGTGAGTCCTATATCCTTTCTGGGCTAAATAGCCCAGAAGTAGTGATGTAGGGCAACTCTTAGTTCCTGCTGTTGTTATATCTTCAGGTGTGGCAGGTCACCAGGTATCCCTGGCTATAGTGTTTGTTTCAGCTGAGGCTCTCCTGTGTCACTGGGGGTCTCATAAGTTCTTTTCATTTCCTCTAAGTTGGGGCGGGGCGATATTGGCACACACCTCAACCTGTCTGATGTTCTCGGTGTGGGAGGAGTGGGTTACCCACTTGTTTGCCAGGTTAGCCAAGCTCCTATACTTGGAGGGAGTTTCACTTCTGCCCCTATTTACCCACTGCAGACCTCTATTTTATGGGGCAAACTCACCACACTGACTGAAGCTTGATGAGGTCTTCTGTTTGGGTGAGGGCTTCCTGAGCCAGCATGGTAGTCCACTGTAGTCCAATATTCCCAGTGGGAGGGCGGGTCCAGCAGATGTGGTCTCAGGCAGCTCAGGCCTGTGGCCAGCTTTCTCCATGTTCCTGGAGGAGGGGCGGGCACAGCAGTGGCAGTTCCAGGCACCTCAGGCCCTCCACAACCAGTCTCCGAGATGTTCCTTGCAGGCGAAGGGCAGGCCCAGCAGTCCCAGGCAGCTCAGGCCCTCAGCCAATGGTCCCAGCGATGTTTCCTGTGGGTGAAAGGGTGGGCCTAGCAGTCCCCAGCAGCCCCAGGGAGCGCCTGAGAGCGCCAGTCCCCGTGATGTTCTCTGTGGGCGAAGGGTCAAAAAAAGACGTTTTATGGAGAAAATTTACCTCCAGCAAATTGCACTACAATCTAAACGGAAATTACATAGCTAGAATCCAAAACCTATTTACTCCAGGAAATAAAAGAGGGAACACTTGAGAGGAAGAGGGAGTGACTTCATTTTATGAGGTCACCATAACCTTGATTAAAAAAAAAACTAAACAAAGACACTACAAGAAAATTACAGATGTCCCCATCCCTCATGTGAAGTAGACATAAAAACTACTGACAAAAATATCAGTAAATCAAACCAGGACTATATCTTGACTACACAGGGGCTATTCCGGAAATTCATGGATGGCTGAGTTTAGCATATGAAAAAATTGTTTAAGTAGGCACATTGTCAGGAAAAACATTTTTAAAAACCTGATATAATCATCTTGTTAGATACAGAAAAAGTACTGGATGAACTTCAATACATATTCTGGACAAAAGCTCTCAGAAAACTTAAAATAAATTGTATGTTACTTAGAGAATGAGGGAAACAAACCTACAGATATGACATGCTACATCTTTAGCATATGCAATATATCTGGAGATTGAGGGAGGTGGGAAGAAGGCTTAAAGTTTACATAATCTGGGACAATAGACACCTGAAAGTCTCTCAGCCTACTGAGGAAAGCCATTATTTGTATGTAAGTGCAGAGCCCACAGCCCTAAAGTGAGGTCTCAGAATCACAAAACATGCTCAAGCAGTATCAGTTGAATTGGTGAGGAGAACTAAGACGAGAAAAGAAAACGTTAGTTTTTGGGGGAAGATATTTTTTAGAAGGGGGATAGCTGGATCAAATTTCATTTCTATTTTTAATTTTTTGAGGAATCTCTACACCGATTTCCGTAGCGGTTGCACTAGTTTATATCCCCACTAACAAATAGAAAGGTTTCTTTTTCCCCACATCCTCATTGGCATTTATTATTATTGGATTTTTGTTGATGGCTATTCTTTCTATGGACAAGGTGGTGTCTCAATGTAGTTTTAATTTCGTTTCTCTAGTGGTGCTGTATTCAGGGTTTTCAAGGGAAACAACTTAATACAGGACACATAATTTAAAGGATTATTTATAATACTCACCCAAAGAATTAAATACAAAAGTGCAGGAGATCTGTCCACACAGTAGAGACCCAAAAAGTCCAGCTGAGGGCCTGGATCCCACGACAATGTTCTACGTGAGTCCAGCTGAAGATCTAGAGCCCATGGCAATGTTCTCCACAAGTCCAGCTGGAGACCCAGAGCCCATGACAATGTCTGCTGCAAGTCCGTGTAAAGGATCTGCACTGAGAAGGCCCAAAAGTCAGTTGTGCTAGAAAGTCTATGCCAGCAGGATGAGGGTTCTTCACTGAAGCTAGGAAGTGACAAGCAAAGTAACGACCAGAACTTCCCCCAAAGTGAGCTGCAGCCATCGGGCAGCAACCTCAGTGAGGTCCCAAGCTCCTCTGAGGATGAGAACAACCAAGTTCCTATCAGGAAAACCAGAGCAACAAGCTTTTCCAGGAGAACCAACAGCCCCATCTCTTCCTCTCCAGTTCTCCTTTTTACGCTGTTGGCACCAATCCTCAGGGGCCTTCCACACCCAGAACCACGCTGATTCAGTTCAGCTGGGTGTTACAAGTTGCCCACTAGTTGTCAATCCACCACGAATGGCAGGATGATGAACATTTCCTTACGTTTCTAGTGGCCATTTGTACTTCTTATAAGAAGTGTCTATTCATTTCAATTGCCCATTTTTTGACTGGCCTTTTATTTATGGGAGTCTGATTTTTTTTTAGTCCTTTGTACATAATCTGAGTCACATTTTTGCTATTCTTTTAAGATCATGATATCCAGTATACTAACCATTATTATTCTCTAAAACATAAAACAAAAACACTTCAAGAAAATGCAATATGAATAGCTCAGGAAAGGGGTTGAGAAAAGATTTTATAATGTTTTTCATAGATATCAAGATGCTGACACAGAGATGAGAATTCAGGTTCTGTCGTAAAGTAGCCTCAGCTGAAGTGGCACAGATCTCGGATCTGAGTTCCTCAGCTGATATACACCGGAATCCACCAATATGGAAAATGCTGCTGCCAGACACCACTGATTTTCCGGTGGCTGGGTTCTTTTCTATGAGAAGCAGTGCGTGCAACCTTAGTAATAACATGTGACGAGTTTCAACTTGTTTGGTGCAGTCAGTCATGAGCTGTGGCTGAGGAAAGCTGTTTTGAAGTGTGCTGCAAAGCATGCCTCATGAGCAATGCATTTCGCTGGAGTTTAGAGATCTTGCTGCTTCAGATTCCAGCTTTTGAAGAAATGAAAGTTGGCTCTGTGGTATGATCCTGAAACTGAGGTTCCAAGTTCTCAGTGGAAATCACCCAGTTCTCCTTGCAAAATGTGTATCAATCAAGATCCAAGTGATACTGATAATATTTTACGACCTTGATGGAACTGCACAAGCTGAGTTTGTAGTCAGGAGAACTACAATGAATTTTGAATATTATAAGGGTGTCTTAGAGCATTTAAGAAATGATGTGCATAAAAAACAGCCTGAGAAATGGGTATACATTCTTATCCTCCATCATGACAGTGGTCTGTGTCACACAGCACTCTGGTGTGGCAAATTCTGTCTAATAAAAACATTGCACTGTGTCCTCATCCACTGTATTCACCAGAGCTGACAGCAGTTAACTTCTGGCTCTTCTTCAAAGTCAAAATGACCGTGAAAGTTGAATTGATTCATGACATCGAAGCAGCCACAGCAGTGTGCAGCTAAACATGCTCACAGTAGAGGACTCCCAGGACTGCTTTGGAAAGTGGCAATAATAATGGGGTGTTTTTAAAGAAAAGGAAGAGTATAGTTAGGGAGATTAATGGCAGTGTGTCTGTTACTGTAATAAATTTTTAAACTTTGAACATTCACTGAACTGCATTTTTTATCACATCTCGAAAGATAGAAATAATTCCCTGGAACATGTGTTTGAGGATCATATCCTCACAAACTCTCTCTCTGCAAATTCAGATTTTGAGGCAGGATAACTGTTTCTGTTCAATTATCTTTATTAACTAAATTTGAGAAATACTGGGTTAGACTGTACCAAAAAATGCTTATGGCAGTAAAAGCCTTGTAAAGTTCTTCTAAATGTGAGACATATGTATTTTATCATTGAGTATATTTGTGTTTTGTTTTGATAAATAATCTTAATTAAGGACATTTCCACACACTCCTAGTGCATTAAAATATTCTTTTCTTTAAAAAAAAATCAAGAGTGAATTTTTGCATATTGCCTCTTGGTTTCCAAAGATATTCTATTTTTTAAAATTTTATAACAGTAATAAATTACATAGTAAAAATTTCCAAAGGTTGAGCCATCTTAGAATAAACTTACATGATCATGGTTTATTTTATTTTTAAAAAATGTGCTCAGCTTATATGTCTAAAATTTTTGCATTACTAGGCATAAACTGAGATTGATTATTATTTTTCTGTGTAATCTTCCTCAGGCTCTGTAATCAGAGTTATAAAAACTTCAATTAAAGTAAAAAATTCCCAGAATTATACACAATCTTAAGAAAACACCAGTAATAATCTATCCCTGAAAATTCCCTAAAACATCACCGGAGCTCTTTGGAAGCAGATGTGTTGTTACTGTGTGATGAAAGCAGCAGGTAAGATATAGGCTCTTGTGGCTGACGAGCAATGAGTTGCCAGCACACACCTAATAGCAAGTGGAAAGCAGCTAAGCTTATTGGTGATCATGGGAACTTATATTCAGGGCAATAAAAATATGGCACAAACAGAAACGTGGTGCCTGTGTGACTGGAAAGCAAAAGCTGTGCCCACAGATTGTGGCACACAGCACAAGTAGCAGCTCTCAGATAACCCAGGCTTTCTGACTTTAAAGGCTATGCGCCTCGGGCCAGGTGCCTCCCACTGAGTATGACTGACAGAGTCCTGTCCCAGAATTCACTGTGATCTTCATTACATGCATGATATGTAGGACATAGTCATGAACCCTTAATCAGGCTGGAGGAGGGTAAAGGTGACCGAAGGTCAGGTTGGGAGACCCAAGCCCATTGTCTTCTCACCTGAGCCTCAGAGATCACTGGTTTTCTGTTGCGTGATTCTCTGCCTATCTGTGGACAGTGGGAGGAGGAATGGCCCAAGATGCCGTTTAAAATTAAACAGGTGAAAGTGAGTGTCTTCCTCAGCTCTGTTGCTTCTAACTGGACTACTGTGACTACATCTCCAGTCTTTCTCACTACCTGGTCTGATCACGTTTGCAGGTTAGGATCAATAGTGACCAACAAAGGCTTAGGCCAGAAACCAGGGCCCTTCTTATCACCAAGGAGTCCTGAGCCAGTATTTCTATTCATGGACTTCATATATTTAAAAATTTCACCTAAAAAGCAGACTGTTCTCTTACAAAAAAAATCAAATTCTTTCATTTTATTCATATCTGAGTACACAAAAAAATCAGCTGCAACAAAAATAACCCACAGCCATAAACTAAGATAAAAATAGCACCAAACTGGCTGAAATCCAGGCTCAGAAAAAGAAATAGGCCGTTCTTGTTTGCCTGTGCAGCCTCATTATTTATAAATGTTTTGTCTCTATTAAGCTTCAAGAAGTATTGAAAATAACTCATAGATTGCTAAGATTACCACTGTACCCTTGGAAGGGACAAAGACTACATATTGGGAAAGTGTTGCAGTTTAATTCTTATAATAATCTAGGTAATATAACCTAGAGGGTGAGTTTCTCCAGGGAATTGCACCCTGCCCGAGCAAGCTGTGGTGGGTGCTTGGGCTCCTGTGACTGGAAGGGATTCCCTCAGGTGAACCAGAAAAGCAGTGGAAAGTCCAAGATGAAGGAGGGCAGTGTGTCTCCTGGGCTGTGAGATCACAGCTCACTCCCCAGTCACCTGTTCTGCACTGTCTCTGCACATCTTTGAAACTGCTGGCCCCTGACTTCTACATGCAAACATATTTCACAGCATACAATGAAATATTTTGCTACTGACTGTTATTTTTCAAGCAAGTCAAAAAAGAGGGTAATTTTCTGTTGGAGATTCATAGAAGTTTAAATTTGTAGTGAAGAGTTTTAGAAACAACCTTTATTTCTTCCTCTTTTCAAGTTTACTAAACCATTCTTTAAGTGATCGTAAGGTACCCGGTTACGTACTGTACAAATTACTGTCTTGTTATAATGAAATTTTCAAAGATGGGAAATGCATGTCTAATACTGAGAAACTGCTGATTTGGAGGAAAACTGAAGCCTCCAGGTGATGGTGAGCTTGTTGTGAACAGTATATCAAGAAGCAAGGATTGGCAGATATGACAGAAGAGGCAACGTCTGCAGTCTAACTTTGGGAAAGGATGGCTTCCTATGACACTTTCTTGAAGGAAAGTCTCCCAGTGACCACAGAAAGCTGTGGCGTCCTGATGCTGTGCACTTTTTTGGTGGATGGAATGTGCACTGTATGTAGAATCCATGGCCAAGAGTCCTGAAGCCAACTGTCTGAAGGTACAAGTATGTTTTTGTTTGCCTCTGGCCATCAGTCCAGCCCCTCCTTTCCGACGGAAGTTCAGGCTGTTATTCTGGTAGCAAAGTCTGCAGGAGCTCACTAAGAGGTCCATTGTGATCTGGTGAAATGACAAACTGAGCAGGTGCAACGACATGCTAATAAATTCTTCTTTCAAAGCCTCTACAGATCTTCCTGGAGGGTGTGTGAACTGATTTTTCTCTCTGTCCTGTGAGCACTGCAATGGTGAATTTTATGTGTCTACTGGAACATGCCGTGGATGCCCATGTTGTTTCTGAGCATGTCTAGGAAGGTGTTTGCAGATTAGCCAGCATTACTGTCAGCAGAGGCAGTAAGGTAGATGGCCCTCCCCTGTGTGCAGCGTCCAATCCACTGGGACACAGACAGAGCAAAATGTGGAGGAAAGAGGAAGTCACCCTTATTTTCCTGCCTCCCTGGTTGACCTCAGATATGACAGCTCCTTCCTGGGGTTGAGATAGTAGTCTCTACTAGTTTCCAGGTCTTCAGTCTCAGCTTCAGCCACACCATGTCTTTCCTGGCTCTGCATATCACAGACAGCAGAGGAGACCTCTTCAGCCTCCATAATCACCTGAGCAATATTCATATATGTATATGTCTACTTCTATGTCTGTATATACATGTATGCACACATGCACATGTGTGTATATATATGCATATGTCTACATCTATGTCTACATCCATGTACATGTGCACATAATCCATCCTACAGGTTCTGTTTCCCTGGGAACCTAACACAGCCCCCTTTAATATTTGTTCATCTTGGAGCTTGATGTGGTTAGTTACAATTGCCCTTTGCGACAGCATAGTCAGCGCTAAAGTTACTTGCCATTACCACATTGAAAGAATTTCTATTCTAGAGACAAATAAAACTAAATGAATGTGTCTGATTGCGTGGCTGAGAATAGTCTTTTCTGCTCTGCCTCTTTGAGGGTGAGACAGCTTCTAAATGAGAAAAGAAGAGAACAAGAAAATAGAGAAATACTAGCTGCCATTGAGACAGTCAGGTTGGCAGGATGGTGAGGGCTGGGAGAGAAAGGGCATTGTCCTCATGGTCAGAGAGAAAGGGCTGTAGTTACCAGGCATCCCTGCTTTCCAGTGAGAACTGAGCATTCTCTCTCGGTGATCTTTCCAGACGAGCATATTTCAAGCTTAATGTGTACAGAAACTTCCCAAGGATCTTTCTTTTTTTTGTAATTTTATTTTGAAGAGAATAAAACAAAAGAGGATGGAACAAAGCAGATCAGAACAGAACAATGTAAGCAACACCGCACTTCTTAACTGGATACTGACAACAACCGGATATTAACGTAGTTACCATAATGTCTCTTTCTTTGAAATAGTCGAGCACAGCTTCACGCACAATATCAAACATAACAAAATAATATAAAACCATTCAAGAGAATGAAAGTATTACAGGGCATTCTGAACCAAATAACAGAAAATGAACAATGGCTACTATAATATCTCATTTTCCATAAAAAATTTGTTTATACTATCACACATATTAAAATCCAATAAGACAAAACATGATAGAACCAATGGTAATAGAAGAACAAAAGCATGGTAGGACTTCAAAGCAAGATGATATTAAATCAGCAATGGCTGCTGTAATATCTTGTTTTCTTCAAAATAGCTGTTCATACCATCACACATAGTAAAATAAAAAAAAAAAAAACAGAATAAAACCATTCCAGCTGATGAATGAAAACATTATAAGGCTTCAGAGCAATGTAATGGGGAATCATGATTACCATTTCTTACACTAGAGAGACTATATGGTATTTATACACATGAGTTTGATTTATTTCATTTATGAATATGTTCTCAAGTTGCATCCATTTATTTATAAATATCTCAATGTGATCATTCTTTATAGCTGAGTAGTACTCCATTGTATAAAAATACCACAACTTTTATATCCATTCCTCAGTTGATGGGCACTTAGGCTGTTTCCAAGATCTGGCTATTACAAATTGTGCTGCTGTAAACATGGGTGCACATATATCACTGTGGTATGATGTTTTCAGTTCTTCTGGGAATATGTCCAGAAGTGGAATAGCTGGGTCAAATGGGACTTCCAATCCCAGCTTTTTGGGGAATCTCCAGACTGACCTCCACAGTGGTTGCACCAGTCTACACTCCCACCAACAGTGCAGAAGAGTTCCTTTTCCCCACAGCCTCTCCAGCATTTGTTGTTGGTAGTTTTCTTTATCCTGGCCATTCTTTCTGGAGTGAGATGGAATCTCAGTGTGGTTTTAATTTGCATTTCTCTAATGACTAATGATGATGAACATTTTTTCATGTATTTATTTGCCATTCATATTTCTTAATCTGAGAACTGTGTATTCATCTCAGATGCCTATTTTTGGATTGGGTCTTTGAATTTTGGGGCTCTGATTTTAAAAATTATTTATAAGTTCTAGACAGAAGTCCTTTGTCTAAGGGACAGTTCACTAAGATTTTTTCCCAGTTTGTGGGTTTACTTTTCATTGTGCTGGAAATTTCTTTCAACATGCAGAAACTTTTTAATAAGACATGATCCTAGTTATTGATTCTGGGAAGTATTTCCCATGTGGTTTGATTCATGTTCATGAATTCTCTACATACCCCTAAGTCTTCAAGATTTTTACCTACTTTGTCTTCCAACAGATTTAGTGTTTCTTTGATCCATTTAGATTTTAGTTTAGTACATGGTGATGGGCATGGGTCTAGTTTTAGTTTTTGGAATATGGTTAGACAATTTTTCCAGCACCATTTACCAACAAGACTGTCATTCTTCCAGTGAACATGTTTGGCCCCTTTATCAAAGATAAGGTGGTTGAGTGTGTTTGTAGTTGTGGTTGTATCTTATAATCTATTCCATTGATCTTTAGATCTGTTTTTATTCCACTACCATGCTGATTTTATTACAGTAGCTTTGTAGTATAACTTCAAGTCAGGGATTGTGATGCCTCCTGCCTTGCCTTAGTTGCTTAGAATTGCCTTTGCTATTCTAGGTCTCTTCTGGTTCCAGATGAATTTTAGGAGTGATTTCTCTAGATCTCTGAGGTATGTTAGTGGTATTTTGATTGGGATTGCATTGAATCTGTATAAGAATTTTGGGAGAATGGCCATTTTCATGAAATTTATTCTTCCTATCCATGAACAAGGGGTGTTTTTCCATTTTCTGAGGTCCTCTTCAATTTCTTTTTCAGGGTATTATAATTTTCCTTGTATAGCTCTTTTACTTCTTTCATGAGATTAATTCCTAAGTATTTCATTTTTTTGGATGCTAGTGTGAGGGGTGTGGCTTCTCTTATTTCTCTCTCAGTATTTTTGTTGTTAGTATATAGGAATGCTATTGATTTTTGAGTATTGACTTTGTATCCAGCTACCTTGCTGAATTTATTTATTATATCTAGGAGTCTTTCAATGGAGTTTTGGGGGTCTTCTATTTAGAGTATCATGTCATCTGCAAATAACGATAATTTAACTTCCTCTTTTCCTATCTTTACTCTTTTTATTTCTCTTTCTTGTCTAATTGCTCTGGCTAGTATTTCCAGTACTATGTTGAATAGGTGTGGAGATAAGGGACATCCTTGTCTCGTGCCTGATTTTAAGGTAAAGGCTTTCAGTTTTTGGCCATTTAATATGATGACAGTGGCTATTGGTTTGTCATAGATGGCCTTTATCATATTGAAGTAAAGACCATCTATTCCAATTCTCTGTAAGGTTCTTATCATGAATGAGTGTTGGACCTTATCAAAAGCTTTTTCTGCATCTATAGAGATGATCATGTGATTCTTACTTTTGGATCTATTGATATGGTGGATTACATTTATTGATTTATGTATGTTGAACCATCCCTGCATTCCTGGGATGAATCCCACTTGGTTGTGGTGTATAATCTTCTTGATGATTTGCTGCATCCCATATGCCAATATTTTATTGAGAATTTTTGCATCTATGTTCATTAGGGAAATTGGCTGATGGTTCTCTTTTTTAGTTGGGTCTTTCTCAGGATTTGGTATGAGAGTAATATTTGCTTCCAGGAATAACTTAGGAAAAATTGCTTCCTTTTCAATTTCATTGAAGAGTTTGAGGAGTGTTGGAATTAAGTCTTCTTTGTATTTCTTGTAGAATTCTGCAGTGAATCCATCTGGGCCTGGGCTCTTCTTTGTTGGTAAGGACTTAATTACATTTTCAATGTCATTAATAGAAATTGGGTTATTCAGCAGTTTTACATCTTCTCAACCCAGCTTTGGTAATTCATATGCTTCTAGGAATCTGTCTATTTCTTCTGTGTTATCGAACCTATGAGAGTAGAGGTTTTCAAAATAGGTGTTGATGATCTTCTGTATTTCCACAGAGTCTGTAGTGATTTCACCTTTTTCATTCCTTATTGCATGAATCTGAGTTTTTTCTTTCCTTTTTTAAATAAGGTTGGCTAGGGGCTTATCAATTTTATTTATTCTTTCAAAGTACCAACTCTTTGATTCATTGATTCTTTGTATTGTTTTCTTAGTCTCTATTGCATTAATTTCTGCTCTGATCTTTATAATTTCCTCCCTTCTTTTGGCTTTGGGCTTGGCTTGCTCTTCTTTTCTAGATGTTTGAGGTGTAGTATCAGGTTGTTCATTTGTGTTTGTTCTGTTTTCCTGATGTGGGAGTTCCCCACAATAAACTTTCCTCTGAGGACTGCTTTCATTGCATCCCACAGGTTCTGATAAGATGTATTTATATTTTCATTTGCCTGTAAATATTTTAATATTTTAATTTTAATTTCTTCTTTAATTTTCTCTGTGACCCACTGATTGCTCAAGAGTGTATTATTCAATTTAGATGTGTTTGTGGAGTTTTTGCAGTTTCTTTTATCATTAATTTCTAGTTTCATGGTGCTATGATCCGATAATATGCATGGGATAATTTCAATTCTTTTGCATTTACTTAAATATGTTCTGTGGGCTAGTGTATGGTCTATTTTAGAGAATGTCCCATGCACTGCTGAGAAGAATGTATATTCTGATGTTGCTGGATGGAACACTCTGTATACATCTCTAGTCCATTTGTTCACAGGTGTGATTCAGTCCTGTTATTTCTTTGCTGATTTTCTGTCTAGTTGATCTGTCCCTTTGTGTCAATGGCATGTTAAGGTCTCCTGTTATAATTGTGTTATTGCTTATTTGATTTTTCATTTCTGTTAATACTTGCTTTGTATATTTGAGTGCTCTGGAATTTGGTACATATATATTTAAGATTATTATCTCTTCCTCTTGAAGTTTTCCCTTAACTAGTATATAGTGACCTTCTTTATCTCTTCGGATCATTCTTGGTTTGAAGTTCACATTGTCTGCAAACAGAATAGCTACTCCTGCTTTTTTTTTTTTTTGGTTTCCTGTTGCATGAAGTATTGTTTTCCATCCTTTGACTTTCAGTCTATGAGTTTCCTTTTGGGTTAGATGGGTTTCTTGTAGACAGCATGTGGTTGGATGTTGTTTCTTTATCCATTCTGCCAGTCTGTTTCTTTTGATTGGTGAATTGAGGCCATTTACATTAATGGTTATAACTGTTTTATATTTATTTATTGTTGACATGTTATCTTTCCGTTCTTGTATCTTTACCTTTCCATTGTGTTTAATTGTCTGCTTTGCTTAGTGTTTTTTTCCTATGTGTACCTGGAATGTCTTTCAGTATTCTTTGTAGGGTTGGTTTGGTGATCATGAATTTCTTCAGCTGTTCTTTGTCATGGAAGTATCTTATTTCTCCATCCATTTTGAAGGACCGTTTTGAAGGGTACATCAGTCTGGGTTGGAAGTCGTTTTCCTTTAGGATCTAAAATACTTTACTCCGTGCTCTTGACTTCGTTGTTTGTGTTGAGAAGTCTGCTGTGATTCTGACAGGCTTTCCTTTATAGGTGATCTATCTTTTCTAACAGCTTTTAATATTCTGTTCTTATGTTGGATTTCTGCGATGGTGATTACTATATGTCTGGGTGTAGTTTTATTTTGATTATGGCTATTTGGAATTCTATATGCTGCACTAATCCGTATGTCAGTTTCCATTCTCATGTTTGGGACATTTTCAGTTATTACTTCTGTAAATAGCCTCTTGATATCATTTGTGTTGTCCCCTTTTTTTCATTTATCCCTACTAATCTTATGTTGTTTTTCACTACATCATCTTGCAGTGTTGAATTATTTCCTGATTCCTTGTTATTTTTAAAAGATCTTTCCTTTCCTGTTCACTAGCCACAATCTTATCTTCTAGATCTGAAATTCTGTCTTCACTTTCATTGAGGTGGTTTTGGCAACTTTCAATAGAATTTTTGATTTCCTGTATATCTCTTTGAATCTGCTTCATGTATTCTGTTTGTTTCTTATACTGTTCATTCAGGGATTCTATCTTTTTGCTTTGTTCCTCTAATTTTTTTAACTGTATCTTCTTTAGTTGTGTTTAATATTTCTTTCACTACTTTTATCATTTCTTCTTTTACCTGGGAGATTATTTCTGATTTGAGTTTCTTTATAGTTTCCCCAAGTTGCTTCTTTATTTCAGTTGATATCATTTCAGGCATTTCAGGTGTATGGCTTATATTTTCTTATATGTACATGGCTCCTAGGCTTTCTTGGGTTGGGCTGGAGGTTTGAGATTGCATTTTGGTCTTTCATCTTGTCATTTTCCTATATTTCCGTATTTCAAGCAATGTTCCAAAGCTTCCCCTGGGCCTGTTGGAAATCACCTCCTGCACCCTCAGCTCCTGGGACTGAATGAATGTCACTGAGCATGGCCCAGTCAGGTCCACAGGACCTCCTGAGCCAAGTTCAATGTTTTAGAAAGCGGGATGGGCACTTAACCACTGGGAGCAATGGTCTTAAACTCTCCCTAGGGCTAGTGTCAGGCCGGAACTCACCTCATGCTGCCTTGGCTCCCCAGACTGAAAGAAGGTTGCTGGGCATGTTCCAGTCAGGCCCACAAAACCTCCCAAGCCTAGTCCAGTGTTTTAGGGAGCTGGGCGGGCACTTAGCCGCCGGGAGCAATGATCTTAAACTCTCCCCAGGCATGCACCAGCACACGGCACTCACCTTGGGCAACCTTGACTCCCTCGCAGGACCTTGGCTCCCTGGATTGAAAGAAGGTCCCTGGGTATGGTCGTCAGGCCCATGAAATCTCCTGAGCCTGGTCTAGTGTTTTAGGGAGCCGGGTGGGCCCTTACCCACTGTGAGTGATGGTCTTAAACTCTCCCCAGGCCAATGCCCTTGGGCTAGAACTCCCCTCACACAGCCTTGGCTCCCTGGACTGAAAGAAGGTCACTGGGCATTCAAGGATCTTTCTTGAACACAGAGTCTACCTCAGTGGATCTGGTAAGGGACCTGAGCCTTTGCACTGCTAACAGCTACACTTGGTCTGCAGCCAGGTCTGAGAAGCAGAGGTGATGAAAGTCTAAGTATGGCTCCAGGCAGCCCCAGATCCCTGAAATCTGGAGAAGTCCAAGGGGAAGCAGTAATAAGCCAAAAAAGTCTTGGCAAAACATGAGCATTGATGGCTTTGAGTCTGAAATAGAACACAAAGTAAAGAATTATCAAAAGTGTTTTAAAAATACCCTATTCATTTCTCCTATAGTCTCCTTTTTAAATGTGTACAAATCAAACATGATTAACTATGAAATCACTTTTCCAATGAATGTGGAATAGCTACACTCATTGTTATTGCAGTGAGAAATCATTGTGTCATGATTAATATTATTTTCTTTTTCCTTAGTGCCCAGCAAAATAATATATATTGAATAATCACTAACTTGTTAGATTCAAGAAGACATGACACAACGTTAGGTCAACTTTAATGGTAATGTTGATCAAACCTTCTTTTGCTCTAGATTTTTTGGTTGTTATTATTCTGTCAATTAAAGAGTGGTACATATTAAAATCTCTACTGTGTTAGTTGATTTTTGTATTGCTATCATTTTTGTTTTGGAGGATAAGAGTCAAGGCTAGGTACATGGGTGAATTCAAAATTTTATCATTACATGATGATTCTGGCTGTCTCAAATAGTGATGTTTTCCTCAGAGTATGCGCTCCTGGGGTTGGGATAGCTATCCAGACTTCACTTTGTTTTGTGCCAGCTGGCTTCTCTTTGCGTCGCTTGTCCTCGTCCTTCTCTGTCCTCGCATTGTGTGCAATGTGTCTCTTTATTGTTCCACCTATTTTACCTTCTTTTTCACTCCTTCCTTACTTTTTTACATAGGCCAAGAATCTTGTTATTCCATTTTCCCTCCACATTCTTTCAGAGCAGTGCACACTCTTCCTCTTCCTTCGATGGCTACTTTAGAAGTGATAGAACACAGCCTTAATCTATTTAGGTCTCATATCAACTGCTAATTGCTCTCTTCTCTAAATCAAGGCAAGAACCTTAGATCGTTTAATTCTGTTTACAGCCCCTCCACTTTTACATACTGGTTTTATTGTATCCTTGAATTTCTCATCCAAGACATGATGATTAATGCTCAGAAAGTCAGTGTTATTCTACATTTAGCTACACATGTGCCAATTTTTGCTGCTCTTCACTCTCCTGCATCTTTACTGTTTCCTCGGCATTGTTTTCCTTCACCTAAAAGCCCAATGGCAAGTCCTTTAGTGCACAGCTCTTGGCAGCCAGCTCTCATGGATTTTTTTGGTCTGAAAATACTTTTATTCACCTTCATTATTGAAGGATATTTTTTAAAATTTTATTTTAAAGAGGGTAAAACTAAACATAACAAAATATAACAAAGCAGATCAGAAGAAAACAATGTAAGAGACACAGATTTTAAAGCAAGACAACAGGAGATCATCACTGTCTATCATATTGTCTCTTGTTTTCTTCTAAATAGCTGTCCATATCTTCACACACAACGAATTCATACAAAACAAAATAGTATTAAACTGATCAGAACTGGATGATGAAGCTATTAGGCTATTGAAGGCATTTTCCATGCACATCAGTTATGGGCCTCATCCCCTCAGAGCCATTAAGTCAATGCCATCTGTCTCCATTGCTCCTCAAAGGAAGCTGATATTGGGCAAAGTAGTGTCTTCGGCCCAGGCCAGACCCAGAGAGCACTAATTTTCATGGCACTCCTAACCACAGAAAACCAGTGATTCTGACCACTGAGATTTTAACAGCAGCAATGTACCCTCAAAGAAACTGGCGTTCTGGGTTAGCGGGAGCCAGCAGAAGCTATAGGAGCGCAACCAGGATCAGAGCAATCAAAGGAGGATAAGGTTGACCAAGAAGAGTTACCTGAAGTACTCAAAGGGCTCTGAGTAATTTCTCCTAACAAAGCTTTTAATGTCTGATCTTTTCTTGTGGAAGCCGCTCTTTGGAGGACCCAAATGACCCGGAACTGTGTCACAGGCAACTTCTTCCTTAGCCATAGTTTCCTTCCACACACACAGATCCTGAGACCACTCTCTCCCATGCCAACTCTCCTTCACATCTGCAGCTCGGCACCAGGCTGTCACAGTTCCCTGCAAGGACCTTCATTCCTGTGCTGCCGGTGCAGTCTCAATCCTCCATCTCATTTTCCTCCAAGCTCTTCCACTCAGTGTTTCATTTCCTTCTAGTATATTACTCTCTCCTTTGATGTCTGTCTTCCTTCAGCCCCTCTTTCAATGTAATTGTTTTCTTCTATTTCCTCCAGCCCACAGACAAACACGCATTCACATTTTCTGTTATTTCCAATGCATCTTTGTCACCTGCCCTTATTAGTTGTAACTGTTGTTTTTTTAGAGGAATAGTGTTCATGTTAATGAGGACAGTTCTGACTGGGCTAGCTGTTTGCTACAACTGTGTGGGGAAAGGACAAATGGAGTTGAGGCTTGGCACGGGAATGTATTCCAGAAAGATTTCCTCATCAACTTGACACTGTTGTAGCAGGAATATGTGTCTGCTTACCAATCCCAGGGGCCCACTCTACTGTGAACAACCCCAATTCTGACGCCCTTGTCCTCGGGAGGCAGTGGGAGTGTCTGACACCAAGCTGACTGTCTCAAGGACTGCTTCACCCAGCCTTTGTCTTTTGCAGAAAGACAAGTCAGCCTGACGGTTTCTTCCTAGCCCGGTCCACCTACACTGCCAAACACTTGATCGGATCTTCTAAGGCTTTGCCACCATTTTATGGAAAGCTATAGTCTGGAAAAGACCTGTGCAGACTGCATGTGCTTGGCAGTAGCATGTCTCAGTTTAATTTGAAATTTATTATATTTGGCAGCTAGTCTCTTTACATTATCAGTTTTGATTACATTTTCAATGAAATAGCTTTTATTTTCTGTTGCTCATTTTTTATATCATTTTAAGTTGGCCACTGGAGAAAGAAGTGAATTTAGACTATAATCCTGACATAGGCTTTTACAAAATATTTAAATACCCTTTTTTCTTCTAAAAGCCCCCAAATTTAACACTTCTAACACACATAGATCTGCAATATTTTCACTAGTAAGAAACAGCAACTCAAATGAGCAGAGACACAAAACCAAGGAAAAGTTACTTCAAGCGCAAAGTTGTTTACCATATGTGAACGTAAACATCATTCTTTCAATCCTGAAATAGAAACTTAGATGAGGAAAAGAGAAAAATTGGGTTTGGGATGACCTGGGAGAAACAAAACCTTTCAGACCATCAGCGGTCCTGGTCCAGGTCCCAGCGCGCCACATGGCTCGCCCAAAGGTTCGTGCAAACCGCCTGTGAGAGGCGGCGGCGGGAAGAAGGAGGGCGTCTCAGCAGCGCGCCCCTGGCCCTCTGTTACCCGGATCCAGGCTCACAGACCCAACGGTGCGGTGGAACCGCGTTGAGGACGCGCGGCCCGACTTCTGCGCAAGGGCGCACGCAAACACAAGACTCCCGGAGCGGGGCGTGGTGTGGCCTCCCACTGCCGCCTTCTCCCTCCGAGCTCCTGCAAGTCGCAGTGGCCGCTCGGGACGTGCCCAGCCGCCCACCCACGGCCGGCGCCTTTAGGGGGACTTTATATCAGAACGACCTCTTAGAAAGAAAACTGGTGGAGGCTCAAACCGGACTCGGCTTATAAATTAAACAAACATTTGGGGGGGAGGGGACCACTAAACTTTTTTTTCTGAAATACAAGCTAAAATATAACTATGATTCATTTGATGGAAATACAGTTAATTTAACTGTCATTCAGAACCATTAGAAAAAATTGTTTAAACAGTTGAAGTTAAAGCAGGGGAAATCCTGGCCACTGAGGCAATCACATATTAATGGACCCTAAAGAACCACCCAAAACTTTAAGCTCTTTCTAAGGAATCGTAAAATCTTTTTGTTAAAGTGAAAGAGTGTAGCAGGGACAAACCTCACACCTTCAGAGAAGACAACGTCTTTCGTCCCTGAGTCCCCAGGTTGGCCTGGGGGGCGGGGGCTGAAGGATGGCCAGAGAAACGAGCCCCAGCCCCGGGTGGGGTAACCCGGGTGGGGAAGCCTAATACAAAAGGCTCTCTGCCTCTGTGGTTAAGGATCTGGGCAGGAGGCACCGCCCCTGAATGTCAGTGTGGCCCTAGGTGCCGCAGGGAGAGAAAGAGCAGTAACCCGAAGGCGGTGCGGGAGGAGGCAGGCTCTGGAGCAGGCCAGGAGCAGCTTAGCAGGAGGCTCTGGAGGGCGCCTGGCCCTGCTGGCCCTCTGATTGGGGTCCACTGACGCTGCTGTGTAAACTGTGGCTTTTGGAGCTATGGGAGAAGAAACTGCTGTCATTTTAGGCTTCCCAGGTTTGTGGTAGTTCGCCATAGCACCGGGGAACTAATGTATACATTATTTATATGTAAATATGGTTTGGTTTTATTGCATCCTCACATTACTAAATTAAAATAGACATCGGAAAAAATACTAAAGCATAAAACCTAAAGCAAGTATTTTCTAGAATTTGGCAATGTTTTCATCGAAAACTTTCCTTTTGATTAGTGTGCGTAACAGCCTGTAATTGTATGGGACTAATAGCAATTTTTTAATTTCGATAAAATACTCGTTATATAAGTTGTTACCATTAGAAGACTGGACTTTTCTATACTGTTTGCAACTTCTTATGAGCCTATACTTACTTCCAAATAAGAGGTTGGAAAAAGATAACCTTTTCCATGTTTGCTCTTTTGTTTCTTCTGAAGAAGGTCATCTAGTCACCTATTGGTTGTTGGTTGTTTCAGAAATGAGCAAGTCAAGAAGTAAATGATCCATTTTTCTTTCACAAACAAGGACAAGGACTTCTAAAATGATAGAAGCTTCATGTTCAAGTTTTCCAGAAGCAATAGCAGAATGAGGACAGAAAACCAGGTTTGCTGTATGCCACTCACAGAGGTGCACTACAGCCACTCTGCTTTCTACCAGCTCCAAAGTCATGGTGGTTAATAATGGCATGATGGTCATTAATAATGGCATGCTGGAAACCTGGCGTAGCAATCCAGAGTATATCCTGCTCCATCTGGCCTGCACTTTCCATTCATTTTATGTATGTCTGCTTTAGCTATGCTGAGCAATTTCTTCATTAAGGTTGCCATTTCTTCCCTTACCTGAAGCATTATTACTGATATGATTTCCTCTATGGCCGCATAGATTTTTTTCTTTACTTCACTTGCTATCTTTTCAGAAATTTCAGGAGCGTGACTTCCAATGTCCTCTATTTCAATATCTCCTGTACTTGTTCCAGATGGGCTTGGGATTTGAGATTGCATTTTGCTTTTTTGGTTTTGTCATTTTCACCTCTTTTCTACTATCACTTTCTTGGAAGTGATAGTAGAAAAGGCCAGAATCACTCAGAACCATCAGAGAGAGTGAGAGGTGCTTCCTTCCTACAACTGGATGTTAACTAGATAATAAAGGTGACAGTGGTATTTCCAGTGCCCAACAATGCAATAAACCAATGCAACAAGATTCTTGGCCTTCACGGGGATAAATTACATCTGAAAATAATTTGTTGTTCCTTCTCTACCTAATGCCCAATTCTGCCAAGTTTCAGCCAAGAAGTGAAATGCATGTGTGCCCTCCTAGAATTTAGACAAAATAATACCTAGTAGTTGGAGAAATAACTGAACCCTAAGGCTCTGCATTACATAAAATAATGTTCAGTTTCTCATGGTACATTTTTAGTTACTATATTTATTCAGTGAGTGTCTACTATATGACAGACATGGCATAAGGCACCCAGGACACATCCCTAAACCTCATCCATGCCTTTTGAGGCACACATTCAAATAGGAAGAAAAAACAAAAATAATAAATGTAAGTGACAATAATTACAGTTTTTTTTAACAATTACAGTTTTATATAAGGTAATAAAGGAGGAATGTCACTCAGCAGCACAGCACCTGCCTGGAAAGCACAAGGCCTTGAATTTGATTCCTGATACCAAAAATAAAGGAATAAATAAACAAAATAAGGGAAAGGTACCTCGAAAAGATGAGCTCTGAAGAGACTCTAGGGGTTGAAGATGTGGGTCATGAATCTTGGACTTGCCAAATATGAGAGTTGGACCCTGGGTTGGAGCACACTCAGGGGCTGCAGAGAGACCCCTGTTCTGGAGTATGTGTATATGGGGAGGGGGGTCTTCTCAACAAAGAGAAGGCTGCACCCACTTAAAATCAGTAGGTACCAGTGAGGCAGAAAAGGGCATGGAGACATCCTTGACTGAGGCTCACAATAGACACAATGCCTTCTGGTCCCTGGAGACCCCCAAAGCACCCATCCTGACGGTACTGTTAAAGATAACATCCTGATGTGAGCTTTAAAATGTGCTCCTGCCCTCGCACTTTCTTGACCTCTGACATGAGCCCAAGGACCATGCTCTTGAGCTACTTTGGAGTAACTGATGCTAAACCCATGGTCATTTGAATATCATTTGCAAGTTGCCACTCCTGAGCTCTTCCTGCTTGGAAACCTCCTGACTTCCAGCCTAAAACAGACAGGGCTGCTCTGAGTCAAGCTGGCAGTGGAGTTTTCCCATTGGCCAGCTCTCACTCTGTAGAGTATACTTTGCTGTACTACAACCTCTGCTTGCTCACTACATCTGGGTGTCCTGCTCAATTCTTTGGGATGAAAAGAGCCTAGATATCAGGTGAGACTTACACCTATTGTAATAGGAGCAAAACAAGTTCATCTCAGGCACTAGTTCTCAAACCTTACTCATAAAAGCTTATTTAAAATGCAAATTGCTGAGGATAGGGCTTTTATGGTAGTAGACAGAAAAATTCAGCAAATCCATTTCCCCAAAAAGGCACAGTGCAACTAGAAACAACTACGCAAAAATCACCATTTTGACACTCTAGAAATAAGCCAAAATCATATTGAGAAGGGTTAACTCAAGAAAACCACTTTGTGTGAGTAACCCAAAGTATAAAAAGGAACAAAATGGAGGATATATGTTTGGAAATGGAAGAACTTGTTCAAATGGGAAGGGAAACAAGGAGTGAGAAGGGGAGGGAAAGGAAGGAAATAGGGATTTAAAAAAAGAATTGAAAAAAGTGGAAACAGAGCTTGTATAAATAGAGAAGGAAAGAAAGGTTGCAGGAAGGGAAGGGGAATGGGAAAAAAATTAAGATATATATTATCTATAAGTACAAATACCCATGATGACTGTAATTATTATATGTTTCAAACATGCCTTAATAAAAAATAAATTAATTAAAAGCAAAAAAATGATTGCTTACCCAAACAACCTCAGCAGCCAACAGAAACATCAGCCACCACTCCTCCACACCCAGACGACCTCACCAGCAGACAGGAGCATCAGTGATCCCTTCCAACACCCGCAGTACCTCGGTTGGCTGACAGAGGCCTCAGTGAGGACTTGGGGGCTGGTGAGAGCATGGTGAGCTCTGCCCCAAGCAGAGGACCTCAGTGGATTAGCAGAAGCCTTGGTGGACCAGCGAGAGCACAGGTGAGCCCTTCTGTACAGGAAATCCTGAGTGGGCTTGTAAGAGCACTGGTGAGGGCTTCCCCAGCCTGGAGGATCCTGGCTGGGCCTGTAGCACAGTATGGTCCTGGCTGGGACACACACCAAAGACAGGTGGGTCTGGTGGTCTGCAGTAGCCTGAAGCCACAGTAACAATAAGAGCTAAGGATTGGTTCACATCAATACTACTAGGCTAGTCAGCCTAGCAAGAATGTGGAGCTCACCCAACTGGCCCTCAGGGGTAATTCAGGTAACTGGCCTCCCCCCTATACCGTAGCACCCAGCAACCGGGTGAACACTGGCCACATAGTAGAACACCAAGACACACAACGGGCAGTTAAAACTAGCAAGACTGAAAAGACCAATATATTAACCAAGAGGTGAAAATGACAAAACCAAAAAGCAAAATGCAATCTCAAATCCCAAGCCCATCTGGAACAAGCACAAGAGATATTGAAAAAAGGACATTGGAAGTCACGCTCCTGAAATTTCTGAAAAGATAGCAAGTGAAGTAAAGAAAAAAATCCATGAGGCCATAGAGGAAATCATATCAGTAATAATGCCTCAGGTAAGGGAAGAAATGGCAACCTTAATGAAGAAATTGCTCAGCATAGCTAGAGAAGACATACATTTAAAAAAAGTACAAGAGCATGGCAAAATGATGGAAACCTTAAATGAACAATATAGGAAAGAAATAGAATACATGAAACAAATTCAAAGAGATATTCAGGAAATTAAAGATTTCACTGAAAGCTGGCAAAACTGCTTGAATGAACCTGAAGATAGACTTTTAGGCCTTGAAGAGAGGATTGCAGCTACAGATCACAATTGGAAAAAACTCTTAAAAATAACAAGGGAAGAGCTGGGTGCAGTGGCCCATGCCTGCAATCCCAGCACCCTGGAGTCTGAGGCAGGAGGATCATTATGAGTTTAGACCAGCCTAGGCTACAAAGTGAGTTCAAGGTCAGCCTGAACTGCATAGCAAGACCCTGTCTCAAAAAGGCAAAAAAAAAAAAAAAAAAAAAAAAAAAAAAAAAAAAAAAAAAAAAAAAAAAAAAAAAAAAAAAAAAAAAAAAAAAAAAAAAAAAAAAAAAAAAACCCACAAGGTACCATGAAATAACAATTCAATAACTCCAAGATAATGCAAAGAAAACCATACAAAACTGATAGGTGTCAGGTGTCAGTGAAAATGCAGTAGTCAACACAATGACATTTAAAAAAAACTATTTGCAGAAATAATAGCAGGAAATTTCTCAAGCATGGAAACAAATATGAAATACAGATAAATGAAGCATATAGAATTCCAAACAGACATAAAATAAATCAGTACCAAGATATATAATAATCAAGATCCCAGAAATTCAGCAAAAGAACAAAATGCTAAGCTGTTAGAGAAAAGAAACAGATCACCTATCAAGAAAAGCTCATTAGAATCATAACAAACACAAACTGTCAAGATGAGCTTGAAGTATTTTTTTTTTATTTTAAAGGGGGTAAAATTTAACACAACAAAACAGAACAAAATGGGACACAAGAAAGAATAAATCTCAAAGCTAGACAACCAGAGATCTTCACCACCTGTCATATTGTCTCTTGTTTTCTTCCAAATGGTTGTCCATATCTTTGTATACAGAAAGTTCATACAAAACAACATAGTCAGTCTTTCACAAGATGTCCAGTTCACTGGCTCCCACTTGCTAAGCGGGGGTGGTGGTGGTGTGTGCTTTACCACAAGACAGGGAATGGGATGACATAAGATGTTTGATTCTCAGCCCTCGCACTGGCAGGCTCACAGCCGCTCACCAGAGAGGGGAGGAGTTCCTGGTTCTCCCAGCACCCCAGGTCACCACATGGTGCAGGTCCCCCCATGGTGCAGGTCCCCAGATGCCAGGGTCTCCCTCATATGGGCTGCTGAAGTCCGGCACATTCACAGCTGCTCACCAGAGAGGGGAGAAATTCCTTGTTCTCCTGGCACCCTAGGTCGTCACATGGTGCAGGTCCCCAGATGCCAGGGTCTCTCTCTTGTGGGCCGCTGAAGCCTGCCACACTCACAGCCACGCACCAGAGAAGGGGGGAGTTCCTTGTTCTCCTAACACCCCAGGTCACCACATGGTGCAGGTCCCAAGATGCCAGGGTCTCTCTCTTGCGGGCTCCGAAGCTCGCCACACTCATAGCCGCTATTTCTTTCTGATGAATTGACCATTACATCTCCAAAGTTCTGAAATGGCCAACAGACCACAGAAAGAATTCTCTTTAGGCTCCTGTTTGAAACCAGCAGCTACAGCAATCTGCTGGCCTTGATTCAGGTCCACGAGCTTGAAGTATTTCATATCCTGAAAGAAAGCAACTTTCAACCCAGATTGACGTACCTTGAAAAACTTTCTTTCAAAATTAATGGATAAATAAGATACTTCTATGACAAAGAACAACTAAGGAAATTCATGTCCACCAAACCAACCCTAGAAAGAGTACTGAAAGATATTCTAGATAGACATAAAAATGACTGTAATTACAAGAGCACCAACAGAAACAAACCCCCAGGCAGGGCAAGAAATTAAACAAAGGGGCAAAGCAGGAAACCAACAATAAGAAAACAACATGACAAAGATAAGCCAATACATATCAGTTATATCCATCAAAGTAAATGGCCTCAAATCACCAATTAAAAGAAATAGATTGACAGAATGGATTAAGAAAAAAGATGCAACAACATACTGTATACAAGAAACACATCTAACTCAAAAAGAAACTCATAGACTGAAAGGATGGAAAAAAATATTCCATTTGACAGGAACACAGAAAAATGAAGGGTAGCTATTCTGTTTGCAGACAATGTGAACTTCAAACCAAGAATGATCCAAAGTGATAAAGAAGGTCACTACATACTTGCTAGGGGAGAAATTCAAGAAGAAGAGATAACAGTATAAATATATATTCACCAAATACAGAAGCACTCAACTATATAAGACAAATATTAATAGACATGAAAAATAAAATATGGAATAACACAGTTGTAACAGGAGACTTTAATACCTCCATTGTCACAAAGAGATAGATCAACTAGATAAAAAGTCAGCAAAGAAATAACAGAATTAAACCAAATCTGTGAACAAATGGACTTACTAGATGTTTACAGAGTGTTCCACCCAACATCAGAATACATATTCTTCTCAGCTGCACATGGTATGTTCTCTGCAAGACCACATATTAGCCCGTACAATACACTCAAGTAAATGCAAAGGAACTGAGATTATCCTAAGCATATTATCTGACCATAGTGCACAGACGTTGGAAATTAATGGCAAAAGAAACTGCAAAAACTACATAAACACATGGAAATTAAGTAACACCCTCCTGAACAACCAATGTGCCACAAATGAAATTAAAGAAGAAACTAAACAATATCTACAATTCAATGAAAATGCAGACACAACATACTGAAACCTGTGGGACACATGAAAGCAGTCCTAAGAGGGAAATATATTAGCCATAAATTCTCATATCAGGAAAACAGAATGAACACAAATAAACAACCTAACTCTGTACCTCAACCTTGTAGAAAAAGAAGAGCAAGTCAAGATCAAAGCTTATAGAAGAGAAGAAATTATAAAAATCAGAGCAAAACATAATGCAATTGAGACTAAGGGAACAATGCAAAGAATTAATGAACCAAAGAGTTGGGTTTTTTAAAAGAATAAACAAAATTGATAAATCCCTAACCAATCTGCTCAAGAAAAGGAAAGAAAGAACTCATTCATGCAATGAAGAACCAAAAGGGTGCAATTACTACAGATCCTATGGAAACTCAGAAGATAATCAATCCTTACTTTGAAAATCTTTACTCACATAGGCTGGAAAATACAGAATAAATGGATAGATTCCTAGAAACATATGAATTACCAAAGCTGAATCAAGAAGATATAAAATTTTGAATAGTCTAATATCAGTTATTGAAATTGAAAATATAATTAAAAACTTACCATCAAAAAAAGCCCAGGTCCTGATGGATTCGTGGCTGAATTATACAAGAAATTTCAAGAAGATTTAACACCAATACTCCACAAATTTTTTAATGAAATCAAAAGAGAAGCAATTCTCCCTAACTCATTCCTGGGGCAAGAACTACTCTGATACCAAAATTAGAGAAAGACTCAACCAAAAAGGAGAACTATAGGTCAATCTCACTAATGAACATAGATGCAAAAATTCTCAATAAAATACTAGCAAACAAAATGCAGAAAAGATTGTACACCATGACCAAGTGGGATTCATCCCAGAATGCAGGAATGGTTTAACATATGCAAATAAATAAATATAAAAACCACATCAATAGAGCTGAAGACAAGAATCACATAATCATTTCAACAGATGCAGAAAAATCTTTTGACAAAGCCCAACACTCATTCATGATAAGAACCCTGCAGAAAATCAGAATAGATGGTCTCTCCCTCAATCTGATAAAAACCATTTATGACAAACCAACAACCAACATCATACTAAATGGACAAAAACTGAAAGCTTTCACTCTAAAACAAGACAAGGATGTCCACTATCACCTCTCCTATTCAACATAGCTCTGGAAATATTAGCTAAAGCACTTAGACAAGAGAGAAAAATAAAAGGAATAATGATAAGAAAGGAAGAAGTTAAATTACCACTATTTGCAAATGACATGATACTTTATAGAAGATCCCAAAATCTCCACCAGAAGACTACTAGAATAAGGCAGTAAATTCATCAGCATAGCTGGATACAAAGTCAACCCTCAAAAGTCAATAGCATTCCTATACACGAACAACAAACTCACTGAGACAGAAATTATGGAAATAACACCTTTCACAATAGCATCCAACAAATGAAATTCTTAGGAATTAATCTAACAAAGGATGCAAAACAGCTATATATTGAAAACTGTAGCACTCTAAAAAGGGAGATTGAAGAGGATATCAGAAAATGGAACATTATCCCTTGCTCATAGATAGGAAGAACCAACATTGTGAAAATGGCCATACTCCCAAAACTGTTATACAGATTTAATATAATCTCAATCAAAATACCATTAGCACACCTCACAGATCTAGAGAAAACATTCCTAAAATTCATTTGGAAATGGAAGAGACCCAGAATAGCAAAGGCAATCCTGGGCAACAAAGGCAAGACAGGAGGCATCAAAATCCCTGACTGGAAATTACATTACAAAGCGACTGTGATAAAATCAGCATTATACTAGCAAAAGAAAAAAAAACAGAGACCTGAGAATCAGTGGAACAGATTATAAGATACTGATACAGCTGCAAAGATACTCAGCCACCTTATCTTTGACAAAGAGGCCAAATGATCCGGCCCGCGGATCAATCCGTGGGTCTAACCTGGAGGGGGAACGGGGATGGGATGAAAATGGGACAAGAGGAAAGAGAGACGGAGACAAGTCGAGCAATTCCAATCAAGTCTCGTTTATTGAGGAAGTGAACATAGTTTATATAGGGTGAGGGCAGGAAGTTGTCATCAGGCAGAGATGTTGTGGAGAGAGCGGATAGGTCACAGTCATGTCCGGCCAGGCAGAGAGGATCATGGGCAATGTAGGCAGATGCACCAAATGCCCACAGGAAGGTGGGATGGGGCGGCAGCAG
>PVJX010007006.1:0-40776 GCA_004027295.1 Dolichotis patagonum
AAGACAGCAATCAAACAAAACAGATTCAAGTAAAATCAGTCAAAATGACAAAGCAATACAGGGCTTCAGATTAAGTTAATAGGAAGTTAAAAATGGTTACCGGAGTATATCCTGCTATCTTTGGAATAGCTGTACATGCCATCAAATCTAGTACAAGTAGACAAACTGGAACAGAATATAATCAAAATAAACAGAGTGATGAAAACAATATGGATTTCAAATCATGATCCAAGATTAACAATGTCCTCTGCCTTCCCTTTTTAGACAATTCCTCCCCTTTCACTTTTACAGGGTGCATTGTACATTTTGTATCCCACTAACTCCTTTAGTTTTTAGATTAGGGAGGCAACCCACTATTTACCTAAGTGGTTCTGAACCTTTTTACCCCTGAGCTTGATCTCAAGTTGTATCCATTTATCTAGAAGAGCCTCCAGGTTTTCCTTCCTTATTGCTGAGTAGTTGTATAAAAGTGTTATGTCTTTCCAACCAATCTGCAGCTGAAGGGCAAGCTACTCCCACTTTTTTCTGGTTCCTGTCACATAGAGCATTATTTTCTCATCTTTGACTTTCAGTCCATAAATCCTCTTTCAGGTTAATTATATTTCCTATATAGAGAGCATCTTGATGGACCTATCTTCTGATTTACTCTTCCTGTGTTTCTTTTTATTAGTGTATCGAGGCCATCCATGTTAGCAATTATGGCCAACCTTCTCTGCCTCATCTCTGCCATGCTATTTTTCTGTCATTGTTTACCTTTCCTCTTCATTCCAATGTCTGCCCCATTCAGTGAGCCCCCTCTGCCACTGTTTCTGAAGCCATGGTCTTTTTGCTTTCTCTCTCGAATGTCCATCAGTAATTTTTGTAGGGTTGAATTGGTGGTCATGAACTCCCCCAGTTCCTCTTTGTCATGGAAGCATCTTGTTTCTCCATTAATTTTGAGAGATACTTTTGCAGGGTACATCAATCTGGGTTGGAAGTTATTTTCTTTCAGGGCTTGGAATACTTCATTCCAAGCTCTTCTTGATTTGATGGTTTGTGTCAAGAAGTCTGTCATGATTCTGGTGGGTTTTCCTTTATCGATGATCTGTTGCTTTTCTCTGACAGCTTTTAATATTCTGTTCTTGTGTTGAATTTCTGGGATCTTGATTATTATATGTCTGGGTGTAGATCTATTTTGGTTATAGCTGGCTGGAGTACTGCATGCCTCACTTATCTAAATATCATTTCCTTTTCCTATGCTTGGGAAGTTTTCTTTAATTATTTCTGTAAATAGCCTTTGTATTTCATTTGTGTTTACACCTGCTTCTTCACTCACATTTTTTTACTTCAAATAGAATAAGACAAAAGAGGAGAGAACAAAGCAGATCAGAACAACAATGTAAGCAACACAGCACTTTACAACAAGACAACCAGGTATTAACAATAGCTACCATAATGTCTCTTTCTTTGTAATAGTTGAGCATGGCTTCACATACATTAATATCAAACATAACAAAATAGTATGAAACTATTCAAGAGAAAGAAAGAATTACAGGGTATTCTGAACCAAATAACATAAAATGAACAATGGCTACTACAATCTCTCGTTTTTCATAAAAAATTGGTTTATACTATTATAAACCAATTTTAATACTATTATATTAAAATCCAGTAAGACACAACATGATAGAAGCAAGATGAAATTAAATCAGCAATGGCTGCCATAATGTTTTATTTTTTTCAGAATAGCTGTTCATACCATCACACATAATAAAATCAAACAGAACAGAATATAAACCTTCCAACTGATGAATGAAAACATTAAAGGCTTCAAAGCAATGTAATGGAGAATCATGATTACCATAAAATCTTATGTACTCTTCCCATTTCTTACACTAGGGAGACTATATAGTATTTATACATGTGAGTTTGGTTTATTTTGCTTATGAGTATGGTCTTAAGTTGCATCCATATATTTATAAATATCTCAATGTGATCATTTTTTATAGCTGAGTAGTACTCCATTGTATAAAAATGCCACAACTTTTTAAACCATTCCTCAGTTGATGGGCGTTTTGGTTGTTTCCAAGATCTGGCTATTACAAATTATGCTGCTATAAACATGGGTGCACATATATCACTGTGGTGTGATGTTTTCAGTTCTTTTGGGAATATGCCTAGAAGTAGAATAGCTAGGTCAAATGGGATCTCCAATGCCAGCTTTTTGAGAATCTCCAGACTGACCTCCAGAGTGGTTGCACCAGTCTACACTCCCACCAACAGTGCAGAAGAGTTCCTTTTTCCCCACAGCCTCTCCAGCATTTGTTGTTGGTAGTTTGTTGTTGTTGTTGTTGTTGTTGTTGTTTTATCCTGGCCATTCTTTCTGGAGTGAGATGGAATCTCAGTGTGGTTTTAATTTGCATTTCTCTAATGACTAATGATGATGAACATTTTTTCATGTATTTATTTGCCACTTGTATTTCTTCATCTGAGAACTGTGTATTCATCTCGGATGCCCATTTTTAAATTGGGTATTTGAATTTCGAGGGGCTGATTATTTTCTAATGTTTTATAAATTCTAGACAGAAGTCTGTCTAAGGACAGTTGTCTGAGGGACAGTTCACTAAGATTTTTTCCCGGTTTGTAGGTTTTCTTTTCACTATGCTGGAAATTTCTTTCAACATGCAGAAGCTCTTTAATAAGACATGATCCCAGTTATTGATTCTGGGCAGTATTTCCCATATGATTTGATTCTTGTTCATGAATTCTCTACCTACCCTTATGTCTTCAAGATTTTTACCTACTTTGTCTTCCAAGTAGCTTTGTAGTATAACTTCAAGTCAGGGATTGTGATGCCTCCTGCCTTGCCTTTGCTGCTTAGAATTGCCTTTGCTATTCTGGGTCTCTTCTGGTTCCAGACGAATTTTAGGAGTGATTTCTCTTGATCTATGAGGTACATTAGTGGTGTTTTGATTGGGAGTGCATTGAATCTGTATAACAATTTTGTTATAATGGCCATTTTCACAATATTTATTCTTCCTATCAATGAACAAGGAATGTCTTTGCATTTTCTGAGGTCCTCTTTGTTTTCTTTTTTCACCGTATTATAATTTTCCCTGTTTAGCTCTTTTACTTTTGTTGGATTAATTCCTAAGTATTTCATTTTTCTTGGATGCTAATGTGAAGGGTGTGGCTTCTCTTATTTTCTCTCAGTGGTTTTGTTGTTAGTGTATTGGAATGTTAGTGATTTTTGAGTATTGACTTTGTATCCAGCTACCTTGCTGAATTTATTTATTATACCTAGGAGTCTTTCAATGGAGTTTTGGGAGTCTTCTATGTAGAGTATCATGTCATCTGCAAATAATGATAATTTAACTTCCTCTTTTCCTATCTTTACTCCTTTTTTTTCTCTCTTGTTTAATTGCTCTGGCTAGTATTTCCAGTAATATATTGAATAGGAGTAGTAATAAGAGACATCTTTGTCTTGTGCCTGATTTTAAGGTAAAGGCTTTCAGTTTTGGGCCATTTAATATGATGCTGGCTGTTGGTTTGTCATAGATGGCCTTTATCATATTGAGGCAAAGACCATCTATTCCAATTCTCTGTAAAGCTCTTATCATGAATGAGTGTTGGACCTTATCAAAAGCTTTTTTTGCAACTATAGAAATGATCATGTGGTTCTTATTTTTCACTCTATTGATATGGTGGATTACACTGATTGATTTATGTATGTTGAACCATCCCTGTATTCCTGTGATGAATCCCATTTGGTCATGGTATATAATCTTCTCGATGATTTGCTGCATTGTGTTTGCCAATATTTTATTGAGAATTTTTGCATCTATGTTCATTAGGGAGATTGACCTATAGTTCTCTTTTTTAGTTGGGTCTTTCTCAGGATTTGGTCCTAGAGTAATATTTGCTTCCAGGAATGACTTAGGAAGAATTGCTTCCCTTTCGATTTCATTGACGAGTTTGAGGAGTGTTGGAATTAAGCCTTCTTTGTATTTCTTGTAGAATTCCACAGTGAATCCGTCTGGACCTGGGCTCTTCTTTGTTGGTAAAGACTTAATTACATTTTCAATTTCATTAATAGAAATTGGATTACTCAGCAGTTTTACATCTTCCTGACCCAGCTTTGGTAGTTCATATGTTTCTAGGAATCTGTCCATGTCTTCTGTGTTATTGAATGTATGAGAGTAGAGGTTTTCAAAATAGATGTTGATGATCTTCTGTATTTCCACAGAGTCTGTAGTGATTTCACCTTTTTCATTCCTTATTGCATGAATTTGAGTTTTTCTTTCCTTTTTTTTTAATAAGGTTGACTAGGGGCTTATCCATTTTATTTATTCTTTCAAAGTACCAACTCTTTGATTCATTGATTCTTTGTGTTGTTTTCTTAGTCTCTATTGCTTTAATTTCTGCTCTGATCTTTATAATTTTCTCCCTTCTTTTGACTTTTGGCTTGGCTTGCTCTTCTTTTTCTAGATGTTATAGGTGTAGTATCAGGTTCTTTATTTGTGTTTGTTCTGTTTTTCTGATGTGGGAACTCAGTGCAATAAATTTTCCTCTGAAGACTGTTTTCATTGCATCCCACAAATTCCAGTAAGTTGTATTTGTATTTTCGTTTGCTTGTAGATATTGTTTAATTTCTTCCTTAATTTCCTCTGTGACCCACTGATTGCTTAAGAGTGTGTTATTCAATTTCCATGTACTTGTGGGCTTTTTGCAGTTTCTTTTATCATTAATTTCTAGTTTCATGGCACTATGATCCGATAACATGCATGGGATAATTTCAATTCTTTTGCATTTACTTAAATATATTCTGTGGGCTAGTATATGGTCTATTTTAGAGACTGTCCCATGTCCTGCTGAGAAGAATGTATATTCTGATGTTGTTGGGTGGAACACTCTGTATACATCTATCAAATCCATTTGTTCACAGGTGTGATTCAGTTCTGTTACCTCTTTGCTGATTTTCTGTTTAGTTGATCTGTCCCTTTGTGTCAATGGAATGTAAAGGTCTCTTGTTATAATTGTGTTATTTGATTTTTCATTTCCGTTAATATTTGTTTTGTATAGGTGGGTGTGCCCATATTTGGTACATAGATATTTAAGATTGTTGTCTCTTCCTCTTGAAGTTTTCCCCTGACTAGTATGTAGTGGCCTTATTTAGCTTCTTGGATCAATGTTGGTTTGAAGTTCACATTGTCTGCAAACAGAATAGCTATCCCTGCTTTTTTCTGGGATCCTGTTGCATGGAGCATTGTTTTCCATCCTTTCACTTTCAGTCTATGAGTTTCCTTTTGGGTTAGATGGGTTTCTTATAGACAGCATATGGTTGGATATTGTTTCTTGATCCATTCTGCCAGTCTGTTTCTTTTGATTGGTAAATTGAGGCCATTTACATTAATGGTTATAATTGTTATATATTGGTTTACTGTTGACATGTCATCTTTGTGCTGTTGTATCTTTACCTTTCCATTCTGTTTAATTGTCTGCCTTGCTTAGTGGTTTTTTCCTATGTGTATCTAGAATGTCTTTCAGTATTCTTTGTAGGTTTGGTGATCATGAAGTTCTTCAGCTGTTCTTTGTCATAGAAGTATCTTATTTCAAAAAAAAAAAAAAAGAAGCATCTTATTTCTCCATCCATTTTGAATGACAGTTTTGCAGGATAAATCAGTCTGGGTTGGAAGTCATTTTCCTTTAGGATCTGAAATACTTTACTCCATGCTCCAGTCACTCTATTCTTGACTTCACTGTTTGTGTTGATAAGTCTGCTTTGATTCTGATAGGTTTTCCTGTATAGGTGATCTGTCTTTTCTCTGTAACAACTTTTAGTGTTCTGTTCTTATGTTTGATTTCTGGAATGGAGATTATTATATATCTGGGTGTAGTTTTATTTTGGTTATGGCTATTTGGAGTTCTATATACTTCACTAATCCATATGTCAGTTTCTATTCTCATGTTGGGAAATTTTCAGCTATTACTTCTGTAAATAACCTCTTGATATCATTTGTACTGTCCCCTTTTTTATTTATCCCTATTAATCTTATGCTGTTTTTCTTTGCATCATCTTGCAGCTGTTGAATTGTTATTTCCTGATTCCTTGTTATTTTTAAAAGATCTTTCCTTTCCTGTTCACTAACCACAATCTTATCTTCTAGATCAGAAATTCTGTCTTCGCTTTCATTGAGTTGGTTTTGGCAACTTTCAATAGAATTTTGTATTTCCTGTATATCTCTTTGAATGTACTTCATGTATTCCATTTGTTTCTTATACTGTTCATTCAGGGATTCTATCTGTTTGCTTTGTTCCTCTAATTTTTTAACTGTGTCTTCATTAGATGTGTTCACTATTTCTTTCACTACTTTTATCATTTCTTGTTTTGGAAATTATTTCTGATTTGAGTTTCTCTGTAGCTTCCCCAAGTTGCTTCTTTATTTCAATTGATATCATTTCAGTCATTTTAGGTGTATGGCTTATATTTTCTTCTATGTACATGGCTCCTAGCCTTTCTTGGGATAGTCTGGAGGTTTGAGATTGCCTTTTGGTCTTTCATTTTGGTCTTTCATTTTCCTATATTTCCTTGCTTTGAGCGATGTTCCAAAGCTTCCCCTGGGTGTGCTGGAAGTCACCTTCTGTGTCCTCAACTCCCAGGACTGAATGAAGGTCGCTGAGCTTGGCCCAGTCAAGCCTGTAGGACCTCCTGAGCCTAGTAAAGTGTTTCAGGGAGTTGGGCGGGAACTCAGCCACTGGGAGCGATGGTCTCAAACTCTCCCTGGGCCAGCACCAGCGGGCTGAAAGTCCCCCTGGATGGCCCCATTCTCCCAGACTGAAAGAAGGCCGCTGTCATCGTGCACTGAGTATATTTTTATTCCTAAGTAATAGATCCTCTTTTCATCTTCTAGCCTTTGTATTGTTACTTCCTGGGTCCTTGTTATTTTTAAAAGATCTTTCCTTTTGCAACCACACATTGCAAACCTGTCTTTAAGGTTTGATAATCTATCTTTAGTTTCTTTCAAGCAGCTTTTCTAGCTTTCAATGTAGTTTTTAATTTCCTGGTAATCCCTTTGAATCTGTTTCATGTGTTCTAGATTTTTTTTATATTGTTTATCGAAGGTTTCCCTCCTTTTTCTGTACTCTTCCATTCTTCCATTATGTTTTCTTGCAAAGTTCTTTTATTATTTTTCTTATATCTTCCTTTAGTTGTATTAGTATTTCTGTTTTAAGTTCTTTTATAATTTCATGAAGATATTTATGTCAGATGATGTTTCTTCAGAAACTGCAGGTGTGCAACCCTTGATCCCTTCTGTGTTTACCTCTCCTGGCCCAGTACTGCTTGGGTTAGAGGCTGGAGATTTCCTTTTGTTTCTTCCTCTTCTCATTTTTCTGGTTTCTTCCTAATAAGTGGATAGTGGAGGTCCTCGGCCCTTCCTGTATTGATTACAATTATTCTGAAGCATGCTGGCTAGGGACTGTCACCCTCCCCAGTCTGCTGGTGACCACTGGAGTACAAACAGGGGCGGGGCAGGCTGGCCTCTCCCTTCTGAGCTGTTCAGCCAGTGGGAGTCTTCACCACATTAGTGTGTGCTGTGTGGATGGGGCTGGTTAGGGATAGCTTCAGGGAAACTTCGGTCTTGGCAAATGGATAGTGCACAGGGGTGGTACTCAGCCCAAGCAATTCTCACCAATCTGCTCTGTGCTAGGAGTGGCTGAATGAAGCTGTTCTGGTTCTGGGCTTATCCTGCCTGACTCCAAAATGTTGCCCAGCCAATCGCCCACTCCCGCAGAAGGACTGAGTTCCTCACACTCACTGCAAGCCAGTGCAGCTCTCTGGTCCACCACTCCCCTCAATAACCACATTTTCCTGCCAAGGCCCTTGGGCTTGCCAATCCCCAACTTCACCATGACTGTGCCTTTTCAGATTCAGTGGCATTTCGCACACAGTGGGACCGGCTCTGATGACAGCACGTCTGGGTACAGCCTTCTGTCCACATTTTTTTCTTTCTCTTTCTTTCTTTCTTTCTTTCTTTCTTTCTTTCTTTCTTTCTTTCTTTACTTTAGTTTCTTCTTGTGTCAAGAGGATCCATCTCCTTCCATCTGGTCTTCTCCAGGATGCTATATTCCAGCATCTGAGCTATTTCTCTCAGAGAGGGTTTTTACTTTGCTGTTTATTGATCCACCATCTTCCCAGCTTCTCTCAATCCCGTTACTTCTTAAAAGCCCCACTTGTGAGCTGAGGCTTTGGGGAGACATCTAGATACAAGTTGTTATTGGGATGTTTGCCATTAAAAATATAATTTTAAGGTTCATTTGGCCTGAAACTATAAACAATATAAAGTCAACACCAAAACTAGTGTCAGGAAAAGTGTGTTTGAAATTACATATATAGCCAGGTGTGGTGGTCCATGCCTGTAATCCTAGAATTTGGGAGGCTGAAGAAAATTTGAGGCCAGCCTGGGCTACAAAGTGAGTTCAAGGCCAGCCTGAACTGCATAGCAAAACCCTGTCTCAAAAAAGAAAAAAAGAAAGAAAAGAAAAGAAAAAGAAATTGCATATGTTGTTCAAAATGCAAGTATGGACTAGAAAGCAGGGTGAGTTATATAGTCAATGGGTTTTATTAGTGACAGAAATGGAGAAAAATAAACTTTATATTCTTATTTTAATCTGTGTTAAGTTTAACACAAAATATCATTGATTTTGTTCAATTTTGAGTCATAGTCTGGATTACTTATCTCATTTTTTTCTTCTTTCTCTTCCTATATTAAAATTTAAAATGCATCCACATAGTAGGAAAAAGTGGGTCCTAAGGTAGGAAAAATTCAACACAAGTTATTCTATGAGCTAGATTTTCATAATTACAGAGTTTGGTGATATAGTACAATTTAATTTGAAAGTGTCTATTATGAAGAATCTCCCAACACATCTTGATACACCCAGACAGCATATTTATTTATTTATTCTTTTTGAGACAGGTTCTCACTATGCAGTTCAGGCTAATTTTGAGCTCACTTTATAGCCCAGGCTGGCCTCAAACTCGCAAAGATCCCCCCTGCCTCAGCCTTCTGAGTGCTGGAATTACAGGTATGCACCCTTGGCCCAGACCGAATTATTAAAAAGGTTCACTGTGTTCAAAAAGTTTACTGTAGCTTTTGACTTCTTCAAAGAGGTGATAACCCTCATCTGCCTCTTCATCCTCTTCATCATAATTATCTTCATTATCTTCAATAGCTTGACTGGTAAAGTCACACACTGATCTTGGAATTATATGCCCACATGAAAAGTGACCATGTTCAAAGTCCAGAGTAGGAGCAGCTTCGGCATTATCACCAGATCTCACCTTTAAGGAGCTGCAGGAGCAGCAAAATTATTAAACTGTTTTAGTCACAGTACAAACCACATCCCTTATGATTCTGCTTCTTTTTAATTGTTGTCACAAAGTGACATTCTTTCCTTTTCCCAATCTATCTGGTATCCTGTACAACCCATAATTTCTGGTCCAACAAATTAAAAAGGATCAGAATCATCTGGTTCAGATCTCACCCTATACGTCATTGTCAACACTTCATTTGCGCAATATTCACCGGCTTCAAAGTGAAATTCTAAGATAAAAGCCATAGTCTGGCCAGCATCTGAGAACTTCACTTTAGCATCCTTCAAATGCTTCAGAATGTTTCTGAACCATGGGTCTAGGCAATTCTTAAAACCAGCCAAGCAGGGCTGGGGATTTAGCTCAGTGGCTTAAGCACCTGCCTGGCAAGCACAAGGTTGTGAGTTCGATCCCCGGTACCAAAAAACAAACAAACAAACAAACAAACAAAAAGCCAGCCAAGCAGAATTCAGGGGTTCTTTTAAGATCTTTTTTCTCATTCTATTTCTCATCTTCAATCTAGGCCTTTTCTTTAAGTTTCTCTGAAATTTCAGGTTGCTCATCTGTTTTCCATCCACACCCCTTTCCAAGGGTTCATAAATTGCATTAATGATCTCAACTTGCATGTCAAATAGGGGCTGATGCAATACAGAATTCTTCTTTTCAAGATCATGATTTCTTCATAGAATTTGGCTTCTACTTGTCCACATTGAACCTGAAAGTCTTTGAGAGCATTCCCTCTTCTTTTAATTACCATAGGCAAGTTGTCAATGCCTGGCATGTTGCAAGAACTCCAAACATCAGTGGGTATTTTGGGGGAGACAGGTGGGCTGAGCTGCACAGGAGTGCCTCAGGCTCCATGTAGAGGGAGGAACAGGAGAAGGTTCCTCAAGCAGATGGTGCTAAAAAAATAAGCCTATTAATTGCTTTGGAGCAATTTCTTCACAGCCATGTCCCCTGCTATGTTTTCCTCAGAGGGAAACCTTTGTATCACTCTTATTTCCAGGAGGCAGCTGGCCACGATGCTCACAAGGGAGAGGAAGCCAAAGGGCTCAGGCTCAAGCAGATCAACAGAAGTAGGACCCAGCACCACCACTCACAATTTGTGTGGGCTTGGACAGCTGCTTCCATTCTGTCCTTCATTTTCCTCACTTGAAAGCATAACAGCACCCAAGCCCACAGAGCAGGAGTGAAAATTAGATGAGGTGATACATGCAACATTTAAAATTGCACCTAAAGGTAGTGACCACCAAGTAGATGCTACTTATTATTATTAATGCTAATGACACTACCAAGATCAAGTGATATAAAATAACTCCAGGCAGAAGTGCAAACTTGTTCTTCCACTTGAGCCACAGGACATCACTGCAGGAGGAACTTGAGACTGATGTGAAACCCAAATCCATTATAATTATTACAGGTCACTCTCTTAACTATGTCAGCTTCCTCCAAGACCCATTTCTAAACATCTACATGTCTACCTGTATTCAAATGGTTTTTCAAATAATAGTAAACAGAAAAACTCCATTGTGCGGTCCAAAGTAGGAATTTGTCCACACCGGTACTCCATTTATTATAATCTTTGCAGAGTTTTCTGTAGTTTATACGTAGTAAAATGTATGTGACCAGTTTGCTTTTTATAAAACTTTTCCTTTATTTATTTTTTTTAACAAACAATACTGAAATGTGCACCGTTAAACATGTAGCTTTATGTACATCTGCAGGAATTTTGATCAGGTGGATTCCGGAGATCACTCTGTCAAAGGATTTGCAAAAACTTCAATATGCCAGCAAATATTTTATGTTATCTATATCACAAATTTTTTTTCTTTCTGTTGTGTTTGCTGTCCCTCTCTGCAACTGTATCAGATTTTTACCTTGTCAAATCTGCCAGTCATTTTCATTATAGCCTGTATATTGTGCTTTACTTAGAAAATGTCCCCACTCTGGAATTTTTAAAAGGCAGTCCCTTCACCCTGCAATTTCAAGTGCTCCCTGTGTAGTCATCACTTTGTGATAAGTGTCTGTCTGTCCCTTGGTTAGTGCCAACGTATCCCAAGTACAGCACATTATTATGAACTTCTAATATGCTTTTTCCATCTGAGAAGACACTTCTCCTTTCTCTTTTTCAAAATATTCTAACCATTCTTACAGTTTGTACTTTTTTTCCTCCAAAAGAGATCTAGAATCAGCTTAAAATGTTTTAAAATTAGTCTGGCTGTGTCTGAAGCTACCCTTCCTTTAAACATGTGGACAGTTTTTAAATGCCATCAGTTACAAACTGCCTGTGAGATCAGAAATCTCCAGCCAGCTGTGCTGAAGACTGAGTGAAGCCCCAGCTAAGTTAACAATGGAAAGGGAGAAGCAATAATAACCTGGTGTAGATTTCACTCTTCCTTTTTCTCGGCCATTTTCCCCTGAGCAAACTCTGCCTGGGTGATACAGAAATAGTTGTGCTAGTCCTGCCTCCCTCACAAGATGACACAATGGGTGCACTGGGTGACAGTGTAGGGAAAATTCACCGTACTGCAGTTTCATGTCCAATGAGGGAAAGATGTAAAGGTGCAGAAGCCAGCAAAGATATCAAAGACCCCTCCCGCCTCACTTTTGCAGTAATCCTGACCACCCCCAAGGGACAGGACATACCATTCACAGGATCACTGGAAGTATCCAAAAGCAGCTAGACCAAGGGAGAAATATACTGCTCCTAAACATTTAAGGCACATACCTCTCCTTAGACATCTGACATAATCTGCTAGTGCAGGAATCCAGACCCACAACAGGCATTCCCTCCCACTCCTCCTGGTGCCTCTGACTCCTGGAAATCAGAAGACAGGGTTCCCATACTGGAGACTCACTGTGCACCACATGCTATCCCAAGCACCTTCTGCGTGTGAGTGCATTTAGTCTTCATGAAGCCCTGTCAAGTGGGTGCTGGTGACATCTACATTTCATGGCTGAGCATCCTAAGCCACCAAGGTAACTCACGCATTGTTACAAGCCAGTAAGAGGCAGAGTCTGATGAACCCCAGGCCAATGTGCTCCAGTGTCTACGCCCCCTGTCCACCAAATCACACTGTTTTTTTTACCTCAGTGCTTTTTCTATTGACTACACACACACACACACACACACACACACACACACACACACACACAGCCTTCTATATCTGTGGTATAGAGACAACTGGGACTTTTAGGTAGGGTAAGATTAGGGGGACTGGCTCCCTTTAAGAGGTAGAAAGAAAGAGGCTTCTGCATCCCAGCATGTAGCAGGGCTGACAGCCTGCAGTTATGACACCCTCTGCGTTGTCTCATCTAAACCCTCTTAATTATTTTTCCCTAGAAAAGTTTCCCTTCCAGTTTCCCCTATTGGCCCAGTCAACCTGGCCCCTAGCGAAGGGTCCAATAGCCAATCAGGTAGTAGACTGGCTGGGAATGAGGATGGAACCTAAACTCTATAAGAACAGGATTGCTGGCCTGCATTCAGCAGAGACTCATCTGAGAGCCCCCACTCCTCCCCTGGAGTGGCTTTGTACCCCTCCTGCCACACCTGCAATAAAGTTTTTGTTTTGCATGGATCTTCTCTGACTCCTCTTCCTCTTTCTGTGCTGGAGAGATAGATGAGTCTGGTGAGGGTGTGTTTGGGGTTCCCATACTGGAGGGACTAACAGTGGCCCACTGGCCCACTGGACCAGGCCCACTGGACTAACAATGGATTCAATCAACCAAAGATCAAAAATGTTCTAACAAAACTGGTTTTTCACTGGACAAACTTTTGAGAGGATCACCATTTCCTAAACAATAATAATCCAGTGTGACAACTATTTACATAATATTTGCATTGCATCAGGTATTATAAGTTATCTAGAAATGACTTAAAGGATATGGGAAGCTGTGTGTGGTTCTATGAAAATTCTGCTCCCTTGAATGTGAGGGACTGGAGCACTGCAAACTCTGATGGCATGTAAGTATCTCGTCTTTCTATGCTAGATATACACATGTTTCCAAAGTAACATGTCTGCCAGCATTTTCAGAGAATGCTCATGATACTTGTAGTTATTTCTGCATGCTATAATATTGAAAAATACTAGCTTCTTTGTAAGTTCTTGGTATTACTTAAAAATTCAATAACGTACTTATTTTTATTTTTAGGAAAAAATTCATATTAGAAAAAGAATATATAAAATACTTCAAAAATAAAAGACCCAGCTGAATGCAATGGTACCGACCTGTAATGCAAAGAATGGCAAGTTCAAGACCTGCTTCAGCAGTTTAATGTGACTAATATGCAGGCATCATCTCTGGAACTATATTTTAAATTTTTAATTTTTTGCAAGATGTTTAGGAACATTATTATCTAGATAACTCCTTAATGAATATGCCCAAACTTTTGAATGATATGGATAAAACTATTTGACATTATGTTCATTCTTGATTTTGTATTTCCAGTTTCATTGATTTGAGGTCCTTGTTATTTTGTCCCTTTTGCTTGCTGTGTTTTGTCTCTTTTCCCCCTCTTTTCCAGAGACTTTTGTTAGGAACCTAGCTTACCAATTGACATTTTTAAATTTTACTGTAAACATTTAATGCTACAAGTTTTCCTCTCAACATTGTATTAGCTGAAACACACAGATTTCCATATGTTGTGTTTGTAATTTCATTCATGTCAACTTTATTTTTATTTTTTGTGTATAATTTAACACTTCCAAATGTTTGGAGGTTTTTATGTTGTTATTGATAGTTACTGATTTCTAACTTTATTCTATTATAGTCAGCAAACATTCTGTATGGTTACAATCCTGTTAAATCATTTAAGGTTTGTTGAATGATCTAAGATGTGGTTTGCACAGTAAATGTTCCATGAGTGCCTAAATTGAAGGCATATTTTACTATTACCAGTGGAACAATTTATAATGCCAATTAGATGCAGCTGGCTGATGGTATTGTCTGTTTTTCCCTATCCTTGATCTTTGTGTATCTAGTTTTCTATCAATTGCTGCAAATTGGGCTTTGATGTCCCCAACTACAATTGTGTATTTGCCTATTTTTCATTTCTACTAGTTTTTGCTTCATATATTGTGAATTCTTTTATATATTAGCTAAATTTATAATTTTATTATTTCTTTCCTTTGTTTCTCCTTTTTTCCCTTTTGTTGTGAATTACTTGAACAGCTTTTGAAATTAGATTTTTATTTATAATATTTCTTCATGCCCCACTTGGTATAGTTGTGTTAGTGGTTGCTCTAGGTGTCACCATGTACATGTGTAAATTATCACAGTCTACTTGATGAGCAAAATGTGAAAACCATATTCCTTTGAGTGAATGAAGACCATATTCCATGAAGGCCCTTTCACTCTCACTACTTTTTTTGGGGAAGGATATACTGGGAATCAAACTCAGTATCTTGCACTTGCCAGGCAGGCACTATGCTGCTGAGTTATATCCCCTGCCCTACCCTCAATACTTTTAAATACAATTTTCATAAGTGCTTCTTCTACAATCTTTGAGCACTACATCAAATAGTGTTATAATTTTATTTCACACACAAATTAATCAAATTTTATGTTTATCTCTGTATTTTTTATTTTAAAGAAAAAATAAAAACACTGCTACAAAATTTCAAAACAAGATTGTAGAAGAGTAACAATGGTTAGTACACTGAGTATTTACCCATTCCATCATTTTTTCTTTTCTGAAAATTTGATCATTAGTCTGTTTAATTTTCTGTCTAGTCTGCTATGACTCCAATAACAAATATCATAGTCTAAGTGCCTTAAACATAAGAAGTTTATTTTCTCACAGTTCTAGAGGTTGGAAGATCAAAAACAAGGTGTCAGCAGGGCGGGGTTGGTTTATCTCTTGAGATCTTTTTCTTAGGCTTGCTGATAACTGTCTTCTCACCACCACCCACACACACCTCTTCCTTGCATAGGTGTTTCTCTTTGTGTGTAATCCTGCTGTTTTTTCTCTTTGTCAGAGGATAGATTAGAGTCCTCTTGGATTACAGCCCCATCCAAGTGGTGTCATTTAGCCTTAATTACCTCCTTAAATACTCTTATCTCCAAATACAGCCACCTGAGATTAAGACTTCAGCACATGAATTTGAGGAGACCATAACTCACTCCATAATGTTTTTTTTTTGTTTGGAGAATTTTCTTTAGACAGTCTTTATGGTAGACTTAAAAAGCCAAATTCCTGGTTTTCTTTACCTGAGGTTGCCTTGCATCCCTTCATTTTTAAATGACAGCTTTGACAGATATAACACTCGGGGTTGAGTGTTCAGTTTTTCAATTAATCTCTCAAAACATTTGTGCCACAAACTTGAAGCCTTGATGATTTCAGTTGAGAAATCTGTCGATCAAACTGATCTTACTCTGTGGGTAAGGCATCTTTTATCTCAGATTGTGTAAAAGATGATTTTGCCTTTAATTTTTGTAATTATGATGTTTTCATGTAGGTTTCTTTGAGTTTAAATTATTTGGGTTTCACTCAACTTCTTGATTCTGAAACTCTGTATCATTGGCAAAATTTGGGAACTTGTTGAACATTATTTTTTTGAGAACTTTTCAGCTCCTTGTTCTTCTTCTTCTGGAATTCTGATGATATGAATAGTAGATATTTTAGGATTAGGGGGGTATATTTCTCACAGGTCCTTGGGGCCTTTTCCATTTTTTCCATCTATTTTTCTGTTTTTCAGATTAAATACATCTTGTTGCTGCATCTCTAAGGTTGAATGAGGGCTGGGGATTTAGCTCAGCGGCATAAGTGCTTACCTGGCAAGCGTGAGGTCATGAGTTCGATCCCCGGTACCAAAAAAAAAAAAAAAAAAAAAAAAAGCAGGCTAATCTAAGGTTGAATGTTCCATCTCCTGTCATCTCACTCTCACATTGACTCTATCCAGTGCTCTCTGCATTCTTTTAGCACTTCTAGCTATCTCAGGCTCTGCCAGTGCTGCCTAAGGAGTGCTAGTTGCTTTGCTGGATGAGCTGGTGCTGCTAGACCACCTTCTACAGCGGGAGATGGGAGGGAATGAAGCTCTGACCTTGATACTCATGTGTACCTGGATGCTGGTCTTTGCAGATGCTGCTCTGGAGATGAACTGGCCTGCACCCCAATTACCCTTGTGTCTTAGTTACTTTTCTCTCATTGCTGGGACAAAATACCCAACACTCAAAGCTAAGGAAGGAAAGGTGTATTTAGCTTACGGTTTGTGGAAGTTTCAGTCCATAATCCATTGTCTCCAAGGCAGGGTGGCATGGCACCAGGGCAACACTTTAGAGGCAGCAGAAGACAGCAAAAGCAGCAAAAGCAAAAGAGGAGCAGGGAGAGCAAGCCTCTTTTCCTCCCTTATATTGTATATAGGCCACGTGCCCACACCATCTCAGAGCCTTCTTTTTGCACAGGCTCAAAATGTATATGAAGGAGGGACCTTGACTCCTTGCTGAGTCTCTTAAACTTCTAAACTTCTCAAATTGGCACAATCTAGCAACCATTATATCTGGTGTGGGTCAGGGGCTAGATCAGCTCAATGGTGTGAAGAAAGTGAATCAGGTCACCTGCTTGTGCCCAATTGTGAAACGGGGACTAGAGCTTGCCCTTTGGTTTCTGCTGGGCTTCCCTTTTCCTAGTTCTGCATCTAGATTTTTGCTTCCTGTTTTTTGTTGTTTTTGAGTGCTTTTTTTTTTGTTTATGCTTGTTAGAAGTTTTCAGCCTCTCTGAAATCCAGTCTGGGATCCTACAGGAGACTAAACAATTTCTTTATGCTGTGTGGAAGTCTCTGAGTTATCTATCTTCTTTCAGAATCCTTTTAACACTGTTGAATTATTTACAGGTATTTAGTTATTGTTAGAGGGAAAGGAGAGGGAAGATCAGCCCATTCTTTCTTGCTCTGTAACTGAGAGTATGATTTAAGAGTTTGTAGGTTGGGGCTGGGGATTTAGCTCAGCGGCATAAGCACGTGCCTTGCAAGCACGCAGTCATGAGTTCAATCCCTGGTACCAGTAAAAAAAAGATTTTGTAGGTGGAAATGGGAATGAACCACTTATATTCTATCAAGGCAGAAGTTACTTCTAGGTGTTAGTACAAAATGGACTTTTGTGCTGAATAAATGAATTAACAGTTTTCATATTTCAAATTTAGTATTCTTACAAAAGTAAAGCAAAATCCCACTTCCCTGAATTCTTGGAAAAAATATCTTTTGGAGCTGAAAGTCTTCATCTTTATGAGGAAAGATCATGTTGAATTAGTGACCTGAAGTAGGTCATTGCTATTTTCTAAAAGATGAGACACTGCTATCAACTTATATCCATCCATCTATCCATCCATCCATCCCTGCATCCCTTTCTCCTCCCACCCAGCCAGCTATCAGTCCTTCTGCCCACCTTCTGTTTGTGTATCTCTCTAAATGTATCTGTTTATCTAATAACATTAAGGGTAGTTCTTTTTTCTGTTCTCCAAAAGAAAAATCTCTTGCTATTCAGTATCCAAACATACTGAACACAATAGACCATCCCTGGAAGATACTCCCTTAGCTGGAATCTCCAGCCAGAGAAGATACCAATATGTAATATGCAGAAATTATACAACTGTAATATATCACTGCTAATGACTGGATTAATATATCAGAACTTCAGCATTTATTAAGGACTTAAGCATCAAGATTTCCACTGAATTTCCTAGAGTTCACACTCCCTTTTCTTTGTGTTATGATGACTGACAGACATGGATTTTTTTAAGTGAACACATCTTGATAAAGTAGTAATTAACTCTACAGTGAGAGACCAACTGCCCAGGAGTGAATTTCATAAAGGATCACATGCACTAGGCTTTGTTTTCTTAAGTCTGAATTCTACTCCCCAATGGAGTACCATTTCTGGTGTTCAGGATGTGAAACTCATATGGAATTCATTAAAAAATCAGGCTTTGGTGAGACAGCTTTGATTTGACACTTTTGAAATATGACCTGGGTCACAGCAGTGAATGGTGCTGACCTCTTCTTGGACAACATCATCTGGACTTAATTATTTTAAATCAGGTTGTGCAGTGCTGGCATCCACTTCGCTATGAAACTGCTACTGCAAGCAGACCTCGTATCTGAGATGATTTGGAAAATTAATATGAGTTTTAAAGAGTTATAAATAAATTTTATAGTAATTCTTGACTGTTGTTTCACTACTCCATTTTTATACATTCTTTTGTGTTTCATCTATAATGATTGCTTTCTCACCACTGGTCAATTAAACCTCTTATCATTTTATCAGCATTTACTTTCTTCCCTCAGAAGCCTAAGTGGTGCTAAGTAAATGAGTGAAAAGTTATTCCAGGACAACCTACCACTAAGATGTGCAAGTGTGCTCTGGTAACACAGGGTGGCTCTGTGGCTGCCTGCGCATTTTGTAAGGAGGCATACCCTCCACTCCTCTTGACTCTTCTAGTGGTCAAGAGCTTAAAAATGTACTTTTCTTTTCATTCTATCCCTATCTGAAGGCAAATAAAAGGATAGAAAATTGGGTTCCAGTCCAGTTTTTAGCAAATAGCATGACTATTTTCTTATTCCAGAGTGTTTATTTTTCAGGCTCAGAGTCTGGTTTAAAAAGAAAATAAAAATACTTTCACATCTAAAGAGCTCGCAGACTGTCTGGATTCCTTCTTTTATGTTATTTTAAAAATAATGTCACAGTCTTTTCTCAACTAGTTTCATAGAAACAAAGTCCCAAGTTCATTTATGATTCAAAGACAGATGGGGCATTTTGATGAGCTTTTGTGTTTGTAAAGGGCTTTGTGAAAATTATTTTGGGAAGAGATTCTATGCTAAGCAGAAATTTATGTCAACTCTGTCAATCTAGAATGCAGCTTCTCACGTACACACACAGGTCAGGGTGACTGAATCCCTTTCACTCTTCTCCCCAAGACTTACCCTAAAATTCCCTGAGTGTAGAATATTTGCATCTTCAATATTATGTTTTTAAATTATTTAATAATTTGCATGTAATTTAAATCCCACAAAATTCACTTAGAATGGAAGAAACAGAGACAGGGGAACTAATAAACTTTCATGGGGACTCAGACTCATGATAAAACCCAGGCCCTGGCTCTGGATTCCTATTCTTTGCACTTTCTGCAGTTTTCCTTCAACAACACGGCACTGGATGATAAAATCCTAGAAAAACAACAATTTCCAAATAGAATGGAGAGAAGGAGAGAGAGAGAGAGAGAGAGAGAGAGAGAGAGAGAGAGAGAGAGAGAGAGGCAGAGAGAAAGAGAAAATCTGATCATTTAAAAAGGGCTAAGTGAATTAGAGCTAAGTAAATGAATCAGAGCGAGTCTGTAAAGCTAGTGAGCAAAACCATTCTTTAATAAGACTTAGAGTTTGTAGTTTTATGTGCATAAACACATAATCTATATTTATCTATCCCAAAGAGTCAAAAAACTAGGGCCAGGGAAATTCTGCTATGGGTAGTTTAGTTTTATTACTACCTTCCTTGTGGTTCAGGCTGTATTGTTCAAAGCTGGTGCAGCCATTGTATTTCATTGAAGATGGTGAGCAGAGAGTGGGAGGGAATCTGGCCTTGTGAAGTGTCAATCCCACCTTGGAAGGGCTTCCTTGAAAACTGTGCATTAAGTAGATGGTCAACATACTTATGCAATTCTTACATTCTGAAAGGGATAAAAATATGGCACCCCCAAAATATGCTGTTTTAACAGCAGGATTATTCTGAGCTGACTGTAACTGAGAAATAAGACTCTTGAGCAAAGCTGTCTATTCTCTCCCTCCTGCTTACAAACAAGACATACATTTCCTTTTATGAAGGAGTCCCCTGCTATGCTATCCGGGGAGTGAGGTCAGCCTTTACTTCTGAGCAGTGAAGTGAGGTGCATGAATATTAGCTTGCTAAGTAGCTCCTATTATCTGTTGTTCCCACCACACATCTGCCTTCCCACAATATGCCTTCCCCTGGAAGCCCAAATCCTCTTCTGTTGCCAAGCTTACCTGTTCATCACCTTTGTTACATGGCAGATAAGCCCAGGTCCAGCCTCTTCTTTAGATCTTCTCTCCTCTCCTCTAGAGAGCTCCATGTGCATGTGAAACACAAAATAAGAGTCTGTACACTGTTTGTTTCACAGATCCTAACTTCAGATCCTAAGAAAGCAGAGGAAAGATGTTTCCTCCTCTATATTTATTTGGCCCTTGGGCTGGGGATTTAGCTCAGTGGCTTAAGCGCCTGCCTGGCAAGTGTGAGGTCATCAGTTCAATCCCTGGTACCAAAAAAAAAAAAAAAAAAAAAAAAAAAAGAGCTATATTTATTTGGCCCCCAAAGCATCTTATTTAACATGTGTACAAAGAATAAAAAATAAGAATAGCATAAGGCATCTCAGTAGCAGTATGGAAAGTTAGAAGCAACACAGAAATTTCAGAACCACGGCCAATTACCAGCAGACTACGCCATCCCATTCCCTCTGTCCCTAACCACGCCTCTGATGAATACGCACCAGCAGCTTGTCATTTGAATAGGCATTTGCTGAGACTGAATATTTCATCACAGATTTATCAGCCTGTGGGTTTCTTCTTCTAAGAACTGCTCATGCATTTGTTATACTCTGATTTCCTTTTCTCCGTGTTGTTCTGTTTGGTTGTGGAGTGCTGGGAATCAAGCACAGAGTCTTATGCTTAGTCAGCAAGCACTTCATCACTGAGCTGCATCCCCAGCCCGCCTGTCTTTTTCTTTACTATGTGATGTTTTTATTCTGACACTGCTCTTTTGTTCCTTATGTTGCAAATAACTCTTCTCTGTGAGTTGAACCTGAATTCTGGCTATGGAATCTATTAAGACTGAACTCACCACTAGGTGATTGTAGGCAAGTTACACAACTGCAGTCCCTCTTTGGCTGACTGAGTGATATAACCAAACTTATGAGACTGTTCAGAATATTTCATGAAATAAAACATCAACTTTCCATTTGTCCATGGGGCAGCATCATTGATTTCTGTACAGGGATAGATTTTTGTGTTACTGAGATTCACGGATTCTTAGAGTGAAAAGAAACATAAGAAATTATTGAATCTATTGATCATTGAGTGAATGATATTTAATTAGCACTTGCCATGTACCAGGGGCTGTTTTGAAATATACTCATCTAATCCTCACCACAATGCTTTGCACATAGTATTATTATCCCAACTTTACAGAAGAGAAAACTGAGAAACAAAGAGATTGGGAGACATCCTAGGATGGGCAAGTAAGAGAAAGCTACGTTTGCTGTTTAAAATTAAGTTTATTGAATATATATATATATATATATATATAGTCACATTCATCATACAGAATTTGTACCAGTACATGCTATATCTTGATTCTTCTTTTTCCCCCCCTATTCCTCTTCACTCCCTTCAACTCCTTTTCTCCTCTTTAGTTACAAAAGTTTTGTTTTCATTTTTCCTTCTTTTCATTTTCCCCCCTTCTTCCTTCTCCCTTTCCCCTCCTTAGTTCCACTTCCCATTTGAACATTTTCTTCCCATTTCACATCTATTATACATTTTGGTTCTTATTTATACTTTTGGTTCCTCATACCAAAGAAACAATGAGATATTTGCACATATGGGTCCAATTTATTTCACTTAAGAGTATGGTCTCCAGGTGCATCCATTTACCAAGAAATGTCTCAAGTTTATCCTTCTTTACAGCTAGGTAGTACTTCATTATAGGAAAACAAAACCCTCATCTTCTTTTTCCATTCACTGGTGGATGAGCATTTGGATAGTTTCCAAGACTTAGCTTTCACAAACTGTGTTACAAACTATGCATCGGTTGCATATATTGCTGTGGAATGATGCTTTTAATTCTTTTAGGAAGATAAAACAAGGGGAATAACTGGGTCAAATGGAACCTCTAGTCCTAGAATTTTGAGGAATTTCCGCACTGATTTTCACAGTGGTTGCATCAGTCTCCACTGTAACTGGGCTACAAAAAGATTTCTTTTTGCCCACATTTCCTTTAGCATTTGTTATTGGTTGACTTCTTTTTTATTTTTTTTATTTTAAAGATAGTAAAATACAACAAAACAAGACAGAACAAAGACAGAACAAAGGGCAGTCAAAACAATGCAGCAAAATTTGTACAAAACTTCAGAGCAGGATACCAAGAAAACAATAATAGTTATCATAGTATATCTTGTTATCTTCACAATAGTTGTCCTTTCCATCAGGTACAGCAAAATCAAACCAAAACCAAAACACAATAAAATCAATCAAAACAGAATATTGAATAAAGCAAACCAATTAATCAGAACAAAACAAAATAGTGAAAACAGTATTGGACTTCAAAGATAAGAGAGAAAGAAATCTCCCATATTTGCTATATTGCATATTGTCATCCTCTGGAGAGATGCTCAGCCTGCTGGCCCCAGGCCTGAATAATCAACCCAACAGTACAAGCATGTAGTTGTTTTACGTACCTTGGATGCTATCAACTCAGGCTCTCCTCTGAACCATCAGTTTGCTAATGAGGGAGGGAGGTGGGTGTTGATTCTCAGCCTGCCTGCTGGTAGGCTTATGTTGCTTACCAGGAAGGCTGGATCATTGATTTCTTGGTTGGTTCCCCAAGTCCCGGCATGGTGAATTCTTGGAAGACACTAGCTTTTCTCTTCCTCTGTTATTGATTGACTTCTTGATAATACCCATTCTTTCTGGAGAAGGGAGAATCTCAGTGTTGTTTTAATTTGCATCTCTCAATTGACCAGTGAGGTTGAACATTTTTTCATATATTTATTTGTGATTTGTACTTCAGATGAATAGAGAAATGAGTATTCATTTCAGATGCCCATTTTTGGATTGAGTCTTTAAATTCAGGAAGTTTGACTTTTTGGAGTTCTATATACTGCAGCCATTAGTGCTTTGTCCAAGAGACAAACAGAGTAAGGAGACATAGGCATGAAGAGAAATCTAAAAGGTTGCTGAATGAAAACTCTGGCCCCAGCCCACACATCCAGAGGCCAAGATCAGCTCCATGTGCTGCACTAATCCTACTGCAAACTTGTCCATACACTAAAAATCAAAGAATCCAGCTGAGGGCCTGGATCCCATGGCAATGTCCTGCTGAAGACCTAGAGCCCACAACAATGATTCATGAGAGTCAGTTTTATGGATCTGCCCTGGGATGGCCGAAAGGTCATTGGTAGAAGCCAAAAAGTCTATGCCAGTTGGATAAAGGATTTGTGCCAGTAGCTGAGGGTTCTGCACTGGAGCCAGGAAGCAAAACAAAGTAAGGACCAGGGCTCCCCTGAAAAGTACCACAGCCATCCTCAGCAACAATGAGGTCTCAAACTAAACTCCTCTGACAATGAGACCATCCAAGATCATATCAGGAATACAGTGCAACAGGCTTTTCCAGGAGGTTAAACTGCACACATCTTCCCTTCTAGAGCCAGGAAGCTATGATCAAAGTAAGGACCACAGCTTCTCCAGAGTGAACTGCAGCCATTCTCAGTGACAACAAGGTCCTGAGTTCCTCTGTCAATGAGAATAGCCAAGTTCATAACATGGAAGAAGCTCAGCAAGCTCCTCCAGGAGAACCAACAGCAACAAGGAGAACCTTCCTCTCTAGTTCTCCTCTTTATCTTGGCACCAATTCTCAGGAGGGCCATCCACACTCAGTACCATGCTGGTTCAGTTCACCTGTATTACAAGTTGACCAGTAATTATCAATCCACCACAATAATGAATGTTTAAATTTTGAAAATTATTACAGTAAAAGTCACATTACCATTAACTGCCCTCAAAACACACCCTCTCACTTCAAACAGTTATCCCTCATTCTTAGCACTTTCTGAAGCAGTTCTGGAAGTCCTCTTTTGTTTTTGTTTTTTTCTTTGTTTGTTTTTGATTTTGAGGAGAATAAAACCAAACAAAATAAAACAGAATAGTCAATCAAAACAAAACAATGAATGTGATAGAGGACTTCAAAACAAGGTAAAAGGAAATCAAAAATGGTTACCACAATGTCTCTTGTTATCTTCAAAATAACTGCCCATACCATCATAAAATCAAACAATCTTGTGAAAAGATTGGCTATGTTATTTATTTATTTATTTATTTATTTATTTATTGTACCGGGGATTGAACTCATGACCTTGCACTTGCCAGGCTGGCGCTTAAGCCACTGAGCTAAATCCCCAGCCCTGTTATTTAGTATGAGTTCTCCATATGTAAGAATAAGGACAACTATTTGGAAGAAAACAAGAGACAATATGACAGATAGTGAAGATCTCTGATTGTCTACCTTTGAAATTTATGCTTTCTTATGTCCCATTCTGTTCTGTTTTGTTGTGTTTAATTTTACTCCCTTTTAAAATTAAAAAAAAAAGAAAAAAAGAAAGCAATGCAGGACTTCAAAACAAGAAAAACAACAATGGATAATATAATGCCTGTTGTTATCTTCAAAGTAGCTGTGTATATTATCAAACATAATAAAATCAAACAAAATGAAACAGAAAAATATCAATCAAAACAAAACAATGAAAGTAATACAGGGCTTTGAAACAAAATAAGACATTGATAATGGCTACCACATTTTTTTATCTTTCAAATAGCTGCCAATGCCATCAAATATAATAAAATGAAAACAAAACAGAATAAAACCAAACTAAACAGAACAATGAAAACAATACAGTACTTCAAAACATGGTAATAATTTAACAATGGCAACTGCATTCCTTCTTTAGACATTTTCTTCCCTTTCACTTTCACCACTGTCTATTATGCATTTTGGATACTACTAATTTCTTTAGTTTTTCATACTAGGGAGACAACACGATGTTCATCCATGTGACTCTGAATCATTTCACCCATGAGCATGTTTGCAACTTGTATCCATTTACCTCAAGAGTCTCAAGGTTGTCTTCATCCAGCAGGGCTCCTTGAGTTCCTCATAGTTTCTATTGCTTTAGTTTCTTTATAGCTGAGTAGGTTTCCACTGTATAAAAATGCCATATCTTTCTTATTCATTTTGCAGTTGATGGGTAAGCTACCCCTACTTTTTTTCTGGTTCCCTGTCAAATAGAACATTGTTTTCTCTCCTTTGTCTTTTAGTCTATGAATTTTCTTGAGTTAAATGTCTTTCTTGTGTATAGCACATTGATGGATCCTGTCTTCTGATCCACTCTGGCTGTGCTTCTTCTTATTGGTGAATTGAGGCCATCTACATTAATGGTTATAGCCAACATGCACTGGCTCATCTGTGCCATACTATTTTCCTGCCATTGACTATTTTTCCCTTCCATTCAATTGCCTGTCCCGCTCGGTGGGTGATTGCCCTCTGCTGCTGGAACCATGGTCATTTTTATCTCTCTCTAGAATGTCCTTCAGTATTCTTTGTAGGGTTGGTTTGGTGGTCATGAATTCTTTCAGTTATTCTGTGTCACTTAAGTATCTTTTTTCCCCATGAATTTTGAGAGACATTTTTGCTGGGTACATCAATGTGGGTTGGCAGTTGTTTTCTTTCAGGACTTGAAATACTTTACTCATCTCTTCTTGAGTTGATGGTTTGTGTTGAGAAGTCTGTCGTGATTCTGATAGATTTTCCTTGATAGGTGATCTGTTTCTTTTATCTAACAGCTTTTAATATTTTGCTCTTTTGCTGAATTTCTGGGATCTTGGTTGTCATATATTTGGGTATAGATTTATTTTGGTTATGGCTAGCTGGAGTGCTATATACCTCGCTTATCTGAATGTCATATCCTTTCCCATGCTAGGGAAGTTTTCTGCTATTACTTTTTTTTTTGTACTAGGGATCAAACTTATGACCTTGCATTTGCCAAGCAGATGCTTACACTGCTAAGCTAAATCCCGGGCCCCTACTGCTATTACTTCTTTTTTTTTTTTTTTTTTTTTGGTACCGGGGATCGAACTCACGACCTCGCGCTTGCCAGGCAGGCGCTTAAGCCACTGAGCTAAATCCCCGGTCCCCTATTACTTCTGTAAAACGACTTTTTATGTCATTTGTGTTGACCCTTGCTTGTTCACTGACACCTATTATTTTTCTTAGAGTCATCTTGCAGCCACTGAACTGTTATTTCCTGGTTCCTTTTATTTTTAAGAGAACTTTCCTTTCACAATCACTAGCTGCAAACCTGTCTTCAAGGTCTGAAAGTCTATCTTCAGTTTCTTTCAAGCAGTTTTTCCAGCTTTCAGTGGAGTTTTTAATTTCCTGGATATCTCTTTAAATCTGTTTCATGCATTCTAAATCCTTCTTGTATTGTTTATTCAAGGTTTCCCTCATTTTCTTTATGCTCCTCTAATTTTTTTGATCTATGTCTTCTTTAGAGTTGCTTAGAAATTCTTTTATTATGTTTTTCATTTCTTATTTTACCGGAGATAGTAATTCTATCTCAGGTTTTAATTTCTTTTATAGCCTCATGAAGTTGTTTCTATCACTCCATCTACAAAAGTATACCTTAAAAGCATTGTTATTCAAGAAAATTTTTGGAAGTAAGCTACCCACTTTGATTCTGGTTTAGATGAAGTGAATTGTGTATCTATAAACTGTTCTTGAAGTTCTTCCGAGACTGGGAATTATTTAGGCAATCCCCCTCCTGCAGAGGGCCAGGGAGACTCCCACAATGGACCAAATTCAGGCTTTGCAAGTCTGATGATGATGACCATCCAGCAGAGCTCCTTGAGTTCCTCACAGTTTCTATGGTAGAGAATACCCACCCATTCTAGTGAAAAGCCGAAGGCTGGCTCTATGTTAAATGAGGGCTAAAGACTCCGTGTTTGAGGAAGACCAGGAAGATGTAGGGATGGTAGACAGATGTGGAGATCCTCCCATTCTACTGACTATGCTTTATCCAAATAAGCGAAACCTATTCAAGGAATGCGTTAGTCAGTTTTCTGCCCCTGTGTATTTCTCACAAAATATGTAGCGGAAACAACAAAAACAAAGGAAAAAAGGTTTATTTTTGGCTTATGATTTTAGAGGTTTTAGTCCATAGGTAGCTGGTTTCATTGTTGTGGCTTGACGTAACAATGCTTTTAAGGTATACTTTTGTAGGTGGAGTTTTTTTGAATTAAACTGATTTAGGGTAAAGGTCCATTCAAGGTTTTAACAAAATGTGGTGAACAAATGCTGCTTTGATGTGACTTAATGACAGAGTTAGTGTGGTTGGTAAGGAAAAAATATTTCAAGAAATATTTGAAGAAGATTTACTTAACATGTGGAAAAATAATAATAAATATATGCCATAAATAGTATATATTTTAAAACTCTTTGAGTTAGATAGTATTCACATTCCATAAAGGAGTTTTTTAATGAATTTCTGTTGGCATATTTATGAATTACCCTATTTTTAATTGTACTGCATATGAATGAGAGGAATAAAAATAATAACAATAATGACCAACATTTGAGTCCCTACAATTTGTCAAGCATTTATTTAACTAAAAAAAAGACAAATACTCTCAAGAGTACTAAATTTTATGACTAATAATCATTACAACAGATTAGTAAAGTACTATATTAATTACTAGAAAAGCACTAGTGTATTTTCCATGGAACAGTCACCAGAATGGCAGATACTGAGAGTTGAGGTCAGCCTCAGAGGCAAGGATTGGCTTGCACTAAGGGCTGTGCACCAGCAGAGAGGCAGCTGGCCACCAGAAGCAGTGGGTATGGCATCCCTGCAATCTCAGCTACCCAGGAAGATCATAAATTTGAGGCCAAGATCTTGTCTCAAAGTAAAAATGAAAAGGGCTTGGAGTGGATTCAGTGGCAGAGTGCTTGTCTAGCACAAGTAAGGCCCTGGGTTCAGTCCTCAGTACTGTGGAAAAAGTAAGTGATGGATGTCAACAAGAGAAATAAAATACATAATGTTAAGGATACATGTTGGATAATGACACTTAAAGATCTGTGAGTCTATGCTTAACTAAATAAATTTGAATAAATGGTAAAAAAGGAATGACTCTTACAAATGATTTCAGGGTTTTTTTGTTGTTGTTTGTTTGTTTTGGGGTTTTTTTTGTTTTTTTAAATTTTATTTTAAAGGGAGTAAAATTAAACACAACAAAACAGAACAGAATGGGACATAAGAAAGCATAAATTTAAAAGCTAGACAATCAGAGATCTTCACTATCTGTCATATTGCCTCTTGTTCTCTTCCAAATGGTTGTCCATATTTTTGCATATGGGGAGCTCATACTAAATAACATAGCTAATCTTTTCACAAGATGTGTAGTTCACTGGCTCCCACTTGCTAAGGGGGGGGGCACGGGACAGGGGACAGGGGACAGGACACAGGACTACATGAGATGTCTGATTCTCAGCCCGAGTGCCTCCAGGCTCACAGCCGCCCCCCAGAGAAGGGAGGAGCTCCTGTTCTTTCGCCAGCCCGAGCCAACTGCACAGTGCAGGTCCCGATGCACCAGGGTCTCTCTCCTTCGGGCCACCGAAAGTCTGCCACACTTACAGCCGCCCCCGAGAGGGGAGAAGAGCTCCTTGTTCTCCTGACACCCTGAGTCAACCACATGGTGCAAGTCCCGAGGCACCAGGGTCTCTCCCCTGCAGGCCCCCTAAAATTCACCATACTCACCTGCTATTTCTTTCTGATGAATTACCTATTCCATTTCCAAAGTTCTGAAATGGCCAACAGACCACAGAAAGAATTCTCTTTAGGCTCCTGTTTGAATCCAGCAGCTACAACAATCTGCTGGCCTTGCTTCAGGGCCAAACAAATGATTTCTTATTTAAAGAGGCACAAGAAATGAAAATACAATCACCATTAGTCAAACAGCACAGTAACAACAGTAAAAACCACCAATGAATGCTAAAATCCATAGGTAGAAGTGCAGGATAAATAAGACATTTGTATATTCTCAAAGTAGCCCCTTCCTTGGTAGTTATACTGCAAAGTGGAGAAGGTGTAAGGTGGTCACCAAGGGATCAGTTGACATAATCAAGAAAAAGAATCACTCTCAGAAGAGGAGCCCATGACAGGATGTGCTGCACCCATGAGGGCACAGTATAACTTACGCTACTTTCTTGCTGAAAATATAAGGACTTGATCTAATCATGAGAAAATTCCCTAGGAGCTCAAACCAAAATACATCATTGCAACTGTCAGGACTCCCTTCTCTGGAAATCTCACCAACCAGGAAGGATTTTAACTTGGATCACAGGAGAGGAGACTGGAGGCTGTGTCACAACCAGCCAGACTGTGTAAGGGCATGTTCTTCCTTCCCCAAATTCAGGTCCTGTCCACTCAATTTCCTATGGCTTCTCTCCCCTCCCCTGCAAAGAAGGCATATGCGCTTCCAGATCTCACTGGGATGTGGAATATTCACTTGTGGCTTTCTATGCGATCACCCTGGGCACATACCATACGTGTATATCCTGTTCTCCTGTTACTCTGTGTACTTCAGTTTACGGACTCAATTACTGAGCCTTCAAATGATGCCTCCCCCAGGATTTCACCTTATGGCACCACAGTGTTCTCATGCTCACATTCAGTGGGGAGAGGCAGCACACCAGTCCTCTCTTTTCCTGAGCTCTGAACCAGTTGACAGATAAGGGAGTCAGATTATGGTCAGAATGTCAGTTTTATTGGTGGTAAAGCTGATTGGAAAAACAGTTTTCCTTTACTTTATGATTTTTTTCCTCTTTATTTCCTCCCCCAGAACTACCCAGTCCCTGGGAATGGCAGAGAACACAATGATTTTGTCTTCAGTGGCCTCTTCTAAAGACATGAAAGACAGCAGGAATTCCTCACTCATAGAAGGATGGCAGAACATCCTTCCCAAAATATGCCAACTTAGCACAAGGATTATGTTGAGCTGAAGGAAACTGAGAAGGAGCAGATGTAAAAAAGGTCTTTGTCCTCTCCCATTTGCCTGAAAGCAGAGGTAAAGTGATGAAAGTAGGCAAATTAGCCACCAGAGATAATTCTTACTCTTACCAGTTCAAAGAAGATACCAGAGGGACCTATACTGTAAAGATTATTCACAAGCCTTTCCCTTTGTTTTACCACTTCTTTACACTGTGCAGCTCTTTGGTAAGTTGTATTTTAAACCCAGGTGCTAACCACTCCTCTAACTACTCATGGCTGGGTGATCCCATGTGCAGATAGGATCTGCAGGTTAATAAGCAGTTTCTCTCCTGTAGTATGTCTTTTGTCTACAGGATACAACCAATAAACCTAAGATGGACCAAGGAAAAGGAAAATGTTTTTTTTTCTTCTACGTGGGCTAAACTCAAAATGCTAGGAAATGGGAAAATTTTTTGCCAATAGCCCATATCTAAAAGTTTAGTAAAAGTTACAAATTACATTTTCTGGGACCTGGGCACTGCATCAGGGAGAGGAGGGTGAGAAGTCTGTTTGGCAAGGGCTGAGTTCTGTTTTTTTTTTTTTTTTCTTTTTTTTTTGGTACTGGGAATTGAACTCAGGACCTTGCACTTGCCAGACAGGTGCTGTGCCACTGAACTACATCCTCACCCACAAGAGTTCTTGTTTTATAAGATTAAAAGAGTTCTGTGGAGGGAAGGTGGTAACGGTTGCATAGTAATAAGAATATGCCTCATGCCATTGTATTCTTAGAAGTGATTAAAATGATATACTCTGGGTACTGAATAGTTTACCAATTAAACATTTTTATTTTAAAAAAGAAAGGAAAAAGTACATGAATTAAAGCATGGCCATAAAGACGTTGTGGGTTTACCATGTCAGGACTACGCAGAAATCAAATCAAATGTCATGACTAGACGCGATATGTGTCCACTCTGATGAGAAGCAGAAAATGATCACAGAAACTTGTGATTCACTCTCCAAGGACCATATAGGGATGAATAGACAATATAAATGCCCCTACCTGCTTCAGGAGTAAGTGAATGAGAGGACAAACAGGTTCCCAAGATGAGCAAGGAAAAGAACTGACACAAGAATCCTCAGCACCAATGGAGACAAAAGATGGCGAGGAAATACCCTGATATTGTTTCCTTGTGAATCAGAGTGACTTCTGATACAGAGCAGGGCTGGGCATGGCTGGGCCAGGGTGGGCACTGGTGGGCATAGGGTGTATACAGGGGTCTTACTGAGAGGGCAGAGTGCCTCTTCCCTGCAGGGGGCCACGTTTTGGCCCAAGAGTCCTCAGCTGTGACATAGCTCTGAGACCACTCCAGATGGAACCTGAACTCGTGACCTTCCCACATAAAGACATCCATGACACCCGCTGTACCATCTGCAGCTCATAAAATCACATTCTCTCTTTCTTGGCTCTCAGGCTGTTCAAAAGCTGCAAGGCAATATTTGAGACTGCTCCGGTTTATTCGTGGGCTCTAATTCAGAACATGTTTCCACAAAGAGAAGCAGAACAAAGCACAAAAGCACTAAAGTTCAATTTACATTTCAGTCAGTGAAACAAAATGGAAATAAAAAACAGTTGCAGGGGAGTCATTTATAACTAAATTATGGCTCCAAAAGTGCCTTTTCTATAATGTCATGGAAGAAAAGACATTTTTAAGGCCACTAGAAAGAGCTGTAGTCACTAAAAAAGGTGAGGTGAAGGATTTCTATTTTAAAAATTTGTATTGAATTACAGTGCTAATGATATTGTGATCCCCTCCCCCTAGTTTGGCAGTTCCAAGATTATTTCAATATTTCCTGATTGAGAATCTCTTCCTTCTGTTGATGCTGCCAGTCAAAACGAAGCCAGTGTGGTCCTGAGAAATCTCAACACATGAAATACAGTCTTTCATCACAGCCTGGCCAGACTTCCTAGATGAGCACAGAGCTCATGTGCCATCACGTTCTTCCCACTTCCGGTAAAAATCTGCCAGCCTAGGGGCTGGGGATTTAGCTCAGTGGCTTAAGCGCCTGCCTGGCAAGCGTGAGGTCGTGAGTTCAATCCCTGGTACCAAAAAAAAAAAAAAAAAAAAAAAAAAAAATCTGCCAGCCTTAGTTATGTCTGGCTAGTTGTGCCAAAAACCATCCCAAGTACTCACAGATGGATGTAATTTCAGTCACTATGTCAGTGCCACAAATGAGACACAGCGCAGAGAGCACGTGCCAGGTTTACACAATTACTAACGCTTGAGATGGTACTGATACCGGAAGGTGATCCCTGACTCCAACTTTCAACTGGATCCCATGCAGTGAACCAGCAGCAAAACTAGAAGGCAACTTTTTACTTTAAAAAGTGGAAATTCTAAGAATGTGTAAAACCTAGTGGTCACATTGAGATCACTCACAGCGCCCTAGGTGCCAACTGCCCTCATCACTATGCATTTGACCTTGTTCTCTTCCCACTGGTGAACCAAAGTATTTCTCCACAATACCACGACAGCAATATCACATAACTTAATAATTCCCAAATGTATGCTATTGTAAACCCCAATATCGAGTTCAGTCATCCAAGTATTATAATCTTTCTAGTTTGCCTCACAACCCAAAAAGTTGTATTTGTAATCCCATTGAGAAGTCATTGGAATCCCAGCAAGTTAATTCCAATCTACCTCCACCAATGCAACCCACGGCAAGAGTGACCAAGACACATCCAAGTTAAGGGTATTCAAGGGGTCCTAAATCCAATCCTCATGAGGACATGCAGACAAGGCCTGGATCCTAGGCCTCTCCCAGAATTTATTATCTTGTGAAGAAGGGGGGTGGCTCAGGGATGAGTGACAGTGAGGATGGCAGGAATTAGGTGAGTAACTTGACCTGGTTGGCCAGGTGCAAGATTGACATCTCTGTCAACTGAGAGATAAAGATATGTAGAAGGATCAATTTACATAATCCAATTTTGTAGCAATGGAATTGTTTTGGGGGCCTATGGCCCTGGTTCTTTTTTTTTTTTTTTTTTTTTTTTTGGTACCGGGGATTGAACTCATGACCTTGCGCTTGCCAGGCAGGCGCTTAAGCCACTGAGCTAAATCCCCAGCCCGGCCCTGGTTGTAATATGCAAACTCTTGTGCCCTGGGGAGTCATAGCCTCTTTATCTTGAGGCTCTGCCCACTTGACATTCCTGGAGCAATTTGCTCTAACATCTCATATGCTCATATCCTGTACTTATCTGTATTGTATGGACAACACTATGGGAGGAAACAGGACTATTGGTTGGCTATAGAAATTGCATGTTAGCACCTCAGCTAGCCTTATTTGCAATGCATAGAGCCAATCAAAGAGAGAAGGAAATACCCTGGCCAGCTTTTTACATATCAGTATGAGGAAATGAGTCTCCAAATAGTCAATTGTTTTGGATTCAAAGTTGTCTCCCGCATACCCTACTACTCAGTCCATATCTAAACTTTCTCATTTGTTCTTTGCTGTTCTAAAACTGGGATCCAGTTCCTTGTGTGATTCATAAATGTGATGACTGGCTTTTCACATCACTGTGTGACATGTGCCTCCCTCAAACCTTGTTACTGTTGATCCACTACTCATTGATATGAAAAAAATGAAGTGAAAATAAAAGCAAGGATCTGGTCCTAGTCTAAGGAAGGACATGCATAGGTTATATGCAAATACTATGTTTTTCAGGAGTACTTGGACACTTGTGAGCTGGGTTTCCTGAGGAGTCCTGGAAACAGTCCCTGAGGATACCAGGACACTATGGATGAACTTGTGTCACCTGCTGCTCTCCAGTGACAATTGTGTGGATCTCTGTCATGCTTTCCCACTCCCCAGTTACCTTAAGAAGGAGTACGGATGGGAAATCTGCAAAGACACAAACAAGAAGTCTCTCTGACCTTTGTGCATCATTAAAGCACATTGAAAATCCATGCCCAAATGAACAAGTGCAGTGGAGGTGTGGAAAGAAACAGAGATAACAAAGAACTCCATGGACCAGGCCGCCTTCCATCCACCAGCATCACCAAGCATTCCCTCTATGGCCTTTGTGTTACAAGGGAGAACCGTGGAGCCCAGAAACCCTTTCCCAGGGTGGCTCTGGGACAGTTCCTCTCACAAAAGACACTTGTAAGACGTAAGGAAAGCAGAGGCAGAAAGGCTGGTATTCAAAGGTGATAGAAAGCAGGATATGATGGTGAATTACAAGTGTTTGTTTTATGTTGATGGACAGAACTTCCACCTCACATCTGCTGAGAGAAAGCTTCCTTAGATTCATGAAAATCATGGGAATTTTCTGGGAATCTCCCAAGAGTCACCTCATCTACCTTTATTCCCTCACTTTTCAAAAATTAAGTGAGGTCCTAATCCTTTATACAGTATTAAAATCCTCAATTAAAAGATACAATGGAAAACAAAGAGTGACTTTTTAAATCTGAGAAACTGGGCTGGGGATATAGCTCAGAGGCACAGTGCCTGCCTGGCAAGCCTGAGGTTGTGAGTTTAATTCCTAGTACCAAAAACAAAAAAAAATAATAATATGAGAAACCTTGACAAATTTGAATAACAATGATCCTTAGAAAGACTCCTGTATATTGCATGAATATAACAAGAATGAGTGTCTATGAAGAACAAACGTACTACAAATTTTAAAAATCATTAATCAAAAATTATATATGTTATGTGTTACATATTGTCATATACAAAATTGTGTATCTGTGTATAAATTTTGTACATTAAAATGGAAGATTTCACATAAAAGTTTGAATTATTGACTAAACATAGACAAAAATGGCATTATTTGAATTTTGTAAAGCAAAACCTAGGAAATTAGAAATAAGTGAAAAATTAAGATGTGGCCTGCATGCCCATCAACAGATAAATGGATGAAGAAAATGCAGTATCAATATACAGAGAAACACCATTCTGCCAAAAAGAAGTATAAACTTCAGTCATTTATTGCAACATGAATGTACCTAGAGACCTTACTGTCAAGTGAAATAAATCAAGCACAAAGCTTAATTTTCACATGATTTCTCTTTTATGTGAAACCAAAGTATAAATCATTTAAAAAATAAAATTAAAAGTAGATATTAGGAAAGAGAAAGATAGACCTTTTGCAAGTGTAAAGAGGACCAAGATATGGAAGGAGGTTGTGAGGGAGAAGAAGGAAAGGAAAAAGAATTAAAATGTGTTATGTATGTACATATACCAACTCACCATGATGAGCATAATTGAATATAATTATTTACTGCAAATATGTACTAATAAAAATGAATTCTTAAAAAAGTTTTTTGAAAAATGGATGAAACCTCCTTGAAAAAATGGCTGATCCCAAGCCTAAGGCAGTTAATAAACAATGTGACACATGGGATATCTCAGCATGAAGAAACAAACATGTTGTCAAAGAGTCTAAGTCCATCTTACAAGAAAACATGAGCCAAGCTTCTACTGTCCAAAGATGAGGCAATTTGAGGATCAAAAGGAATAATGACTATATCAAAATTCATGACATTTAAAATTTTATTGATTCCTTTTAAGAGTTGGTAGGATTCTAATGTAGCCTAAAAACTGATAATAAAGGGAAAGGATAGTGCTTTAAAAAAAACCCTAAATAGTAATTAAAACTATTATTCATCAAAAATGTTAATATCTTTTTATAGTGATTATGAACATATACTAAAATATAATGTACTAATCTCTTTTAAAGGAAAAGGAGCCTCTTGTTTTCTTCAAATGAAATTGCATTAGTTTCAAGAGCTTTTATTAAAATTTTATATTTATTTAGTACCATATTTCCTTTTTACTTCACTACAACATCAAGACAATGGCATGAAATACCCACCAAAAAGCAAATGAAAGCTTGCTACATTATAACAATAATACTGTAAAATAATCATCTATACTAGGGACCAACAAACATTTTCTGTCAGATAGTGTACTATGCTTAGAGAGACATACTGTTGCAATTACTCAGCTTTTCACTGCAGTACCTAAAGGCCATAAGCAATATAGAAACAAATGAGTATGGTTGAACTCAAATAAAACTTTGTTTCTGGACCCTGGAAAGAAGAAAAAACTTGAGAAGCCTAAAAAATACATACAAGTCAAACAAATCTATTAACTTTTTTGAAAAACACAATAAAGTCAATAGGTCATCAAGAAATGACTTTTTTAAAAGTTTTATTTTAAAAGGGGTAAAATTAAACACAACAAAACAGAACAGAATGGGACATAAGAAAGCATAAATTTCAAAGCTAGACAACCAGAGATCTTTGTATCTGTCATATTGTCTCTTGTTTTCTTTCAAATGGTTGTCCGTATCTTTGCATATGGAGAGCTCATACTAAATAACATAGTCAATCTTTTCACAAGATATGTAGTTCACTGGCTCCCACTTGCTAAGAGGGGGGGACACGGGACAGGGGACAAGATGACATGAGATTTCTTTTTTTTTTTTTTTTTGCAGTACTGGGGATCGAACTCACGACCTTGCACTTGCCAGGCAGGCGCTTATGCCGCTGAGCTAAATCCCCAGCCCAGACATGAGATTTCTGATTCTCCGCCCGATCACCGGCAGGCTCACCCCCCAGAGAGGGGAAGAGCTCCTTGTTCTCCTCGCACCCTGAGTCAACTGCATGGTGCAGATCCCGAGGCACCAGGGTCTCTCCCTTGCAGGTTCCGAAAGTCCGCCATACTCAACTGCTATTTCTTTCTGATGAATTGACCATTCCATTTTCAAATTTCTGAAATGGCCAACAGACCACAGAAAGAATTCTCTTTAGGCTCCTGTTTGAAACCAGAGGCTACAGCAATCTGCTGGCCTTGCTTCAGGGCCATAAAAATGACTTTTAATGCAAGAAAATTTCTCAAAGATTAACAAACACTTAAGTTTTGATATATAAGGAATCAACCAACCACCAAGCAAGAAAAACTTAAAGATATACATCTAGATACATGTAGGAGAATCTTCTCACAAGGATAAAGAGAAAATTCTATCACATTCAAAGAGGAAAAAATAAATCAGACACATACGTTTAAATATTGCATTGTTTCTATTGTGTGAGAAAGCCAAAGGGTAAATAAGGAGCAAAACAGAGGACAGATATGGAGAAGTGAGAAGAATGTGCTCAAATGGGAAAGGGGAACAAGGAGGAGGGGGAGGAAGAGAGGATGAGGACGGGAAAAGGGATTTTAAAAAGACAATGGAAGTAAACAAATGGAAACAAAGTTTCTGTAAGTGGGGAGGGAAGAAGGGTTGAAAGGAGAGGAAGGGTATGGAAAAAAAGAATTACAATACATCAGGTAAGGTATAAGAAAGGTACACCATGTAAGGTACAAATTCCCTGTGATGAATGTGATCAATAGTATGGCAAACATGTACTAATAAAAAAATTTTTAAACAAAGAGGAAAAATTCTTGAAGATAAGGAAAACTTTCTTTTCTCATCTGGGGAAATTATTTTAAATGTAGATGCCTATACACAGCCAAAATGTCAACAAACCATGAAGCAAAATAAAAAACAAATTTGAATTTGGAAAGTTGACCAACTGCTTGAGTTTTGATTGCATGTTGTAGCATAAGTCACAGTCAACTGATTTGCTTTACAACTCAGAATGATTTTTTTCTTGTAAAAATTAAAGGGCTAATAATATATGTCTTATTCAGTTTTCCATTGCTGTGACAAAATATCTAAAAAAAATCAACTTAAAGTAGGAAAAATCTGTTGTTCTATGGATTGTGATCATTTTTATCTCTATGTACACTACCTTTCAGTATTCTTTGCAGGCTTTGTTTTTTGCTCATGAATTTCTTCAGTTCTTCTTTGTCATATTAATCTTTTATTTCTTCATTGATTTTGAAAAATAGTTTTGTAGAGTACATAAATCTGGATTGGAAGTTGTTTTCTTTCAGGACTTGGAATATTTCATTCCAGGCTCTTCTTGTTTGAGGTTTGTGTTGAGAAGTGTCCCTTATTTCTGATGGATTTTCCTTTATAGGTGATCTGTTGGGGGGGGTTGTTTTTGTTTTTATTTTCCTCTGACAGCTTTTGATATTCTATTCTTGTGCTGAATTTCTGAAATATTTGTTATTATATGTCTTGGTGTCATTTTGTTTTGATCGTAGCTGTTTGTAGTTCTATGTTATATGTTTCATTTATTCCTTTTTTTTTTTTTTTTTGGACTGGGGATTGAACTCAAAACCTCACATTTGCCAAGCAGGCACTCACACCACTTAGCTAAACCCCGGCCCTGTTTCATTTATTCTATGTCAACTTCTTTATCCACATTAGGAAATTTTCTGTAGTTATTTCTGTGAAGGCTTTTTAAATGGTATTTGTGCTGTCTGAAGCTTTTTCATTCACCCCTATCAATCTTATACTTCTTTGCTTCACTAGGTGGCTGTTGGATTGATTTTTTCATGGCCTCTTCCTATGTTTAAGGTGTGTTTCTTGTCATGATCACTAGCTGTAATGCTATCTTCAGGGACTTAAATTCTGTCCTCTCCTTCATTCAATCTGTTGCATATACTGTCAATGGAAGTTTTAACATCTTGGGTTTCTCTCTGGATCTGTTTCATGGATTCCCTTTCTTTCCTATGCTGGGTGGATTTTTTGTTGTTGTTTCCATCATTTTTCTAAGCTCATCTATTCTTTTATCTGTGTCATCTCTAGTATCTTTGATTTAAAGCATCATCTCTTTTTGTATCTGAAAGATTGCTTTCTCTATAGCCTTTTCCATTTTTTTTCACTTCTGTTACTGTCATTTTAGAAAGTTCCAGTGTTGGACTTCCAGTTTCATCTATCTCACTGAGTTCTGGGGTTGACCTGGGTGGGCTGGGTATTTGGGTTTCCATTTTGCTTCTGCATCTTGTCATTTTCTATTTTATCTTTTTTATTTTATTTTGTTTTCTATGTTGCTGCTTGCTGATTTCTTACGATAATTTTATCACTAATGTTGAGGCTTCCCTTGGAGATGTTTTTCAGGGGTATCCTCTAGATGTAAGTAGTTCTATATAACTATCCAGAGAACCTACATTTCCAATTTGTAAAGGGTGCAAAGTTACCATTTGTCTCAGCATCCAGTACTTTGGTACTGAGATGTGTGATGATTATGACCCCATACCTAATTATAACATGTGTGACATCCTGGCTAAAATAGTACAGTTAGTAATAACAACAACTAGAAGTAGAGCTTAAGCGCTGACCAACTGTGGTTACCATTATCCTGCTATCTCCAACCACAGGAGGAAACTCTAAAGTTACATAAGAAAATCAAACATATAACATGTACTTGTATTCAGAGACTCTCCCCTTAGTGGAGTGATTTTACCTTTCTACAGGAATGGGGTATTTAAGATGATTGAAGAAAGGATAAAGTGATTAATTAGGTCAAATATAGTAGAGTCAAGACTAGAGGTCAAAGGATGATCACCTGAGATTTGGGAAACTGAAGGACACAGGTGGGAAAAAATGAAATAAAATTCAGAGGAGTAATCAGAAAAGCAAGAGACAACATTTACTCACTTGAAAGTTTAAATTCAAGAAGTAACTGAGAAATGGGAGAAAGATGATCAATAGAAAAGATGAAAAATAAAGATAAGAAACTTAAATAGTGAAAAAAGAAGGAAAAAAAGAGAAAGAAAATGAAAAATAGAAGAAGAAAAGAAAGGGGGGAAGGACACTATAGAGAAAGAGGAGAGAGAAGAAAAAAGTCCCAAAACAAAAATAACCACAAAACAAAACAAGATGACATTCAACCAAACAGAAAAGGGATAGCCAATCAAACAAACATGGGAAAATAAAAGCAGTAAAATACTTCTAATGTTTATTGCTCTGTGATAGTATCCATGTTAGAGCCCAGACATGAGCTGGGTATGGAGCTGGTTTTGGCCTCTGGATGTGAGGCCTGGAGCTAGTCTTCTGTTTGTGGAGTTCTCTAGCCCAACTTCAGGCTCTTCTCTGCTGCTTCACAAACTTCCAAGTTGCTGGTCTTGCTGATTATTCACCTTCCAAAGGTATGTGTGAACCTGTGTGTCTGGGGCCCAGCAGTTCTAAGTCTCCGTGTGTGTGGTTGGTCTACTTGCCAAAGTCGTGTGCACACCTAGTACCTGGATGGCAGTTGTCCTGGTTCCTGTGGTTCCACTGGTCCACTGTCCAAACACATGTTTGTGTTGGTGCACCTGGGGCCATTACTCTCCTATTATCTTGTTTTGAAATTCTGTTTTATGTTTTTCTATATAATGGAGTAAAATTCAGTCATAGGAAAGGATAGAGGGGACTTTTATAGGTAAGTCGATGCAACTTGAGACTATACTCATTAGTGAAATAAATCAGACTCATATGTGTAAATATTATATTGTCTCCCTGGTGTGAGAAATTGAAAGAGAAAATAAGGTCTAAAATGTGCAACAGATATTGTGAAATGGAAAGAAATTATTCAAAAGGAAAAAGGAATTAGGATGGGGGAAAGGAAGAAAAAAGGGAGAAAATGCAAGTCAGTTATACTATCAGTGTCTCTAAGTTCATAGAAAAGGAAGATTTTGCCTAATATTGATTGGAAAATTATTACGCCCATATCTTCTACTCTGAGTAACTACT